>JARVGP010000012.1:65413-123019 GCA_029876185.1 Mansonella ozzardi | reverse complement strand
CATAGTGCAATGATAGAGGTGATACTACAGATCAGCAATGTTATCATTATCGGTTGAACGATTGCAATGAGTATTCAATACCAACAGTACCTTTAGCAACTATAACATCTATTCGTAGTTTCAAATTTATTTCCACCCATATCATTATTCATCACTTACTGCAGATCTTTTCACCTGCACTAAATCATTTTTATCTGTAAAAATTAAATCATTTAGAAGGCGTTGTTATTAATAGTATGAACTGATATTTACGTAGTTACATTAAATGATTCTATCAAAACCTGAAGTTTCGTCATCGATAGAAGAACGAGAAAAGGAGACGAAGAGTAAATGGTAAATGCTGTTTGCCAAGGAGTTGGAACAATCTGAGGACAGACGAACAAATTTCTTAGTGTTACTCAATGTTATTGCTGTTTTGGAGTGGCGGTGATGGTTATGGTATTATTGGCACTGTGTTTGAGTTATTCATAAGTAAAGCGTATAAATACTACCAATAGATCCAGTATTTTCATCCTATACAAAATGATACAGTTCAATTGTTTGCTATAATTTTTTTTTTTTGATCTAAAATATAATTATTAATTGTTTTTGGAAATGTCAAAAAATTCCAAATAAATTTCGTTTCCATTTTATTTCAAATGAAAAATGAAAAAAATCCATTAAATCGATTGATTTCGTAATGAGTACCAATTTATGTTATTTGATTGAACATAATAGAAAAGAAATCACATGCAATTTAATTTTTTGAAATTTTTTTATATTTCATTTTTTTTATTTTTTTCTTATTTCATTTTTAAAGCCAGCGATAAATTCCTTTTTTTGCTATGCCCAAATTATTTCTTTAATTTTCTTCTCTTTCTTTGTCTTCTGTTTTTTTTTTTTTTCTACAATACTTACTGTCTCTTTTGTAGCAATCAGCTTAGCTAATTTCCATTGCATTGAACTTACATTCAAAAGAAAAGTAATGTAAGAAAAAGATGATTCAGCACTCTCTTTGCTTGTTTAATATTCATTTTGTTTTTTTGTTCCTCAGACAACAAACCCAAAGCAATAGTTCCACTTTTTTATTTTCCTTTTTTTTGGAACATATAAAATTTTAAAAATTCAAGTAGGTATGAAATTTTGACAGTAAAAAAAAGGAAAACTTTTATTTGCTAGTTATATAAATGAAATTTAAAAAATTAACTGAAGTAATAAGGAATTTTGATAGGTTTTTTTTTTATCGCGCTACTGAACGAATAGTAAAAGATTTCAATGATACCAAAAAAAATTATGGATGAGATTCATGTCAAAAAATGTTACAAAAGCAAAAGCTATTTAGTCAAGCATGTATGATTTAAGCATTAGCGAAAACGAGCAGTATAATATTACAAATATGAAAATATTGTTACATGTTTATCGATAAGGTTAGACAGTAGTGTTACAGCTTTGTTTCATCTTTTATAACAAAAAATGAGAAATGTTTGTTAACATATTTCCATACGTCAGATCGTCTCAAGTTTTATCATTAATCTAGTTTTGAAGGTTTTTGATTCTATCGGAAACAATTAACACGAATTTCTAACAAAAAAAAAAATGTCAAATTAAAAAGCTCTTCTTTAAAATAGAAAAGATGCAGTTGCTGCTTCAACGACATGCGATTTGTATGACGATATTTGTTTGCCCCATCCTGATAATACAATGTGAAAAGAGCGATGAATATAAAGAGGTATCAAATAGGCGACTTGCCGATCAGATTGCGGAAAAAGCCAAGCAAACTGTCGTTGACATAGGTGAAGTAATGAAATCTCAACAATCTGTCTTGGAATGTAACGGCAAAAAGTTTGTTCATTTCTGTTTTCTTTTTCCACTTTTTTTTTATTTCAGTTTAAAGATTTAAATGTTTGAAAGAAGGCTACAATTGATAGGTTCGTAACCTAGATTTGATGCTAACATTTTCATTCAAATAATTGATGTGGATTGTTCGTTTCTCTCAAAGTTAAAGATGAAAAGTATTTATTTAAAGATCATAGAAGATTAAAATTTTTATGAAGATTAAAACATTAGAGAGAGAAGAAACTTACATTATTTAACTCAATCATTAATTGGTGAACAATTTCAGTAATTATAATCAATAAAATTTTGCATGGAAAAATTCGATTCTAACTAATCATTATTATCTTGTTAGACCATTCTATAGCTTTAGCTAATATGAAGTTTGTTAAATTTATAGATGTCCAAACAATAATATTTTCGTATTTTATCAATGCTGTGAAAATGTTCCCAAAGAATGTTGCTGGCATATTCGATATTGGCTCACGTAAGTATTCGGATTTTTAAATTATGTTTGTCCGGAAAATCTGAAATTCCTTCCATTTCTGCACTACAACGATTCGTTTGTGCTACATAAAGAACTCATTTTCAGCATAGTATTAATATTGATACTACTCAAAATGCTTTGGTCTGGTTTAATATGGTGCATACGGAGATCGTGTCACGATTGAGAAGTGGAAGTTATCATCTTATCAACATCCGATAATTAAAATGAGCAAATGAACTATCCTGTCACTTATAGAAATAACGACTTAATCATTCACATGAAATACAGTATCATGTCTTGCTCATGTTAACTTCTTAATTGTAAAATTTTTATTAAATGAACATTTGAGTTCAATTCACGACTTTTGTTAATTTTAGCTCCGACATGTTAAGATTTTTTTTCAAAGTTGTATTTTGAAAAATTTAATTTTGCGTGATGTTTATCCTTCCATTGAAAAATGTGTTCTGAAATAATATTATTCGAATAATAATGAAGATTAGGGAAAAAGCTAAATTATGATTTAAGAATAACACATCATATTTGTTTCTATTTCATATCTTAAAAATTTTTTTCACTACTTGTTAATATCAAATAGCAGTTATTGGTTGAAATTATCTGGACAACCTTGTATTCGACCAGTAGCGCAGTGCCAAAATCTCTTATAATGCGAATTTTTTGTTATTGTTGTGATTAAATGCATTCTGCACAATTTGCTAACTGAAATATCACAGTTCAGTATTTAATTGGTCAATGAATATCTCTTGTACTTTCCTGCAGGACAAAAGTTTGCAGGAAATTTAAGATATATCGAGAGTTGCGAATGCAATATTTGAGATATCCAAGAAGTTGTACATCCATTTTTTTTTTTTTTTTTTTAAAAATGAATTTATATATTCGAAAATTTGTTGATCATATGATCATTGTTATACGATATGCAAAAATGAGGTACAATAAATGAAAGTTTCAGCAGTTTCAAATTACGGAAAATGATGGAGAAAAATTTCACTGCAAGAAGTAATATTATAAATAGACATATCTATGCCAGGTATATTTATATATGTAAATACATATTTCTATCTATGGTATATTTATAGCAATATTATAAAGAGATCTATGCAGCCAAAGATAGGTTTTTCAACGCTCAAAAAAATAAGTGGTTTCCATAGAGTTAAAGCAGTAAGGCCCGTACTCACTTTTAGCTGCAAATAATACTCAAAATATTATTATTATGATAGAAATCCTGCCATGCTTATGGTAATTTATGAGATTTCAAAAGACAAAAAAAGGGAAAATTTCTCCAAACAAATGAAAATTTAAGAGATTTGTACATAATTTTATTTTTTTCTGATGATAACTAGAAGCATTTTGTTTACATTGTTAATTGCAATCAATTTGAAAGAAGAACCGGATAAATAAAGAAAGCAAGAGAAGATGTGATATGACCGTCATTATCCAACGATACTTTTCATCTTTAACACCAATTATTATATATCAAATGTCGCAACAACAAATTTATGCTTTTATCGCCGGCAGATCATGCTAATTTGTTGTTTCTCTTTCTTGTCTATCACTTTTATGATAACTACAGCACGACAAATTCACATTATTATACGTGACAATGTGACTCAAGCTTGTCCTGGTCGTAAGTTAGCAAAAAAATATTTGATATTATCAAAGTAACTAAAATAAATCCTCAATGCTTACCATTTTTTTTCGATCAAGAAAAATTAATCTGTTGTCTACTTTTAGAAACTGATATTTCAACTTCGTATAGTCTACATACAATCTTAGAAATCTTTACCATAAAAAAAGAAATGAACTAAACAGAATTGTTTGAAAATAGTTGACGATAGGTCTTATTGGCAAATCCAAATGTAACAATACTGAAGACAGAACAACATATTACCAACAGATAACTGAAAAGTTGATTTCATTCCAGAGGACTTCGAATTGATTGATTGGAAAACAATCAATGTACAGTTCGAATTGATGCCATTAGTTGGTGATGCCGATCAGTTATTAATTACAGCACAAAATGGAGACACGCGAATATTTACCTTTCCTGGGTATATTTTTCACCACGATTGTATTTTGTATTTGTTGAAACATTTGAAAAACACGCAAATTATTGTTAAGATTTGCAGATGCTTTCGTGCACGGCTGGATTTTCAACTAAAGAAATTAATCAACAATCCATATACTGAATCTTTCATACAGCTTGGGACAAATATACCATGTAAAGCTGAGGAGTATGAAGTCAATAATAATGTCCAAAACATTTGCACAAATATTACGGAGGAAAATTGGTGCCCCCAAAGTGATAATCGAAAACTGAGATCCATGCTTAATGGGAAAAATACATGGTATTATGCTCACACCTAAATTACATATTCTTCGGTGAAATTTTGAATTCTGAATTTGCAAATTTTTTTGCAATAATCTATGTCTATTTTGGAAGCTATTTCTATTTTCAGCAGATTTTGTAATTTATGTCAGCCTTTGAAAGCATTTGACACAGATATAGAGAGTTACATTCAAAACGAAGGATCTGATCAGTGTAATTCTACATCGCTCTACAAAACAATCATTCTTAACGTATTGTTTTCCATGCCTTTTTTTTTTGTGAAAAAATTATAAATGAATCTGATGATATGACCTGTTGTATCGTCATGTATAGAACAAGTCAGGCATTTCACAGATTTGTACGCCATCATCGAAACAATTACAAGAAAAAAACCTTCATTATGATGGGAGATTGGGGGAATATTGGAATTACCTAAAACAGGTTTGCATTTTATCTAAAATAATTACATTTTATCCAAATGATTTGTTATCTGTGGAACATTATCTAAAAATTAAGTTGACAAGCGATATCTATCCCACAGAAGGTTACAAATTATCGAATTCTATATTTCTTAGAAGAGTTGTATCCAATCTTCATTTCTTGTCTAGATGTGTGTTTCAAATAATCTTTAGTAATGTCACGTTGGAATCAATTACCATTCAATCAAATTCTGTTTAGGGCATTTTAACAGCAGTAGTTCATATTTTGGATCGTCCGCAAATAGCAGCAACTAACCTACAACAGTGTAAACGTTTGTGCAGAACCTACGAGAACTACCCAACTATTGCCGAATCATACCGCACAACACTACAGCAAGCTATTGAACAACTTTGTATTCCAGCAGATTCATATGTCGCTTGCATTTACCACACCATAAAATTCGATGTTATCGATAGTTAATTTCTCTTATTAACAACACATTTCAATCTAGCTACTGACATCAACTAGACTAATTTTTGTATCTAAGCCAACGTTAGCTACTATCACTGGAATATGTATTTTATCGTCGTAAATCACATTCCGACTTATTATTCCCCACATTCCAGATATAAACTCATCCCTGAATATGGATGATCGGTGAATAATCCTTGTGATCGAAATTAATATAACAAAATTCGTCCAATAAAAATTATATTTCAGCTGAAATGTATATTACTAATTACAAAACATAAGTCGGTACAACAAATATTTTAAAATAATTGTAACAAGAGCAGCTTAATCATCGATCACATATGATTCCATATCAATTCCAAGTCAACAATTATTAAAAAGCATTTTGCCTTATTTTGGATGAAGAAACGTTCCCTGATTTCCTCCTTTCTGCAAAAAATTTCAAGAAACTTTCAAACCTTTTGCAGCCCTTGGTTACAGGACAAAGTTTACGCATTAAACACATCTATCAATATAACAAGAATTATCGCATGTTGATAAGAAACTACAAAATTCTAAAAGTCATCAAAAGAACCAAGATATTCACAGATATCATCAAAACACATAGTGACAATTTCATCAGTAGTTAACAACCTAATAATAGCCATATGTTTTTTCTTATC
The DNA here is from genome assembly GCA_029876185.1 of Mansonella ozzardi. NCBI lineage: Eukaryota > Metazoa > Nematoda > Chromadorea > Rhabditida > Onchocercidae > Mansonella > Mansonella ozzardi. The sequence continues at coordinate 116,823 of JARVGP010000012.1, read as the reverse complement.
TCTTGCTTCAAGCACTGCAATATTTCCATGAAGAGGGCCATTCACAATCATCAACTTTGTGCCCTTCGCTTTTGGTATGACTGTTTCCAACCAATGTTCACTGATTTCTAAAAACGTAGTAGCATTAAGATCAACTGAAAATAAAAAGATGTAAAATGAATATCATACAGTTAAGAGTATCTATCTGTAAATTAATAACTTACGGAAATATTTATTTCCAGAAGAGTCTTCCACAGTGCAGTTTTCGCGGTCGGCTGCATCCAAAATCCGAACCTTCTCCATATAAAGCTTTCCATTCTTAAAGTATACGAATTTTTAAACTGTTAATATCTTTACGAAAGCACTACGAAAACAATGAATAGCAGTTACCAGGTAAGTATAACATTTTTTGTAAGCTCAAAAAAAGTCAATCGCTAATATCAGGTTTCAGTAAATTTGCAATTCAGATAGTATCCAATCAACTACGAAATAAGAAAAAGCAGTGATTTTAGGGAAACAAAAAATTTCCGTTACAAAAAAATATAACCTTGAATCTTCTATTGATGAATCGCACTTTCAGTTCTGGTTGCGCCCACATACCTTTTCTATTGGGTTTGACAACAATTTCTGATTTCTGTTTCTTATAATTTTTTTGCTGTGATAATATTCTCACTTCATTATCCCTCACTTTGATTTCACAATTTGAATGTGCATCGTCGTCATGAAAAGATCCTGCTTCAAAGCAAATATCATAACTTTTTGAAATTTTCGAAAATAAAACAGGTATAAAATTGATACATTAATAAAGCTTCAGAAAGTCCAGAAAGTCCAGTAACTAGCACTATTTCAGACTTAAATTAACATGTTATGAAAAGTTAAGAGAAAGAGACAAATATATCACAATGTGGGCGGTAAACAAAGTTTTGGGAACAAGAACTGTAAAATATCTCGGATTCATCTTGCTTGGATACCGATGGATCAGGGAGTTGCTAATATCAACTTGCGATTGCATGCAATCACTAAATCTTGCGGTACAAAACTTTAAAGATAAGAGCAATAGTTAAATGTCATAAAGTGGACCATACACCGTCGCTTTTCCAACGAACATACCAACTTATCTAGCAGACACCTGACTCTTCTAACCACATATACAATAAAATAATGCTAAGCCCTGTTCATCAGACTCGCCAAGATATGGGATATAGAATGAAAAGTTTATCGAAACTCTCCAACAAATTCTGAATTTCAGATTATATTGAAGTCAAATCGAAATAACTACCTATACTCCTGCTTTTTCGTTCGTACTCTTCATCAGTGACCGAAATCACGGCATAGTGACTAACACGAACGTTTTTGTCACCCACGGCCAGCCGAACAATAACACTTGCGTTATCTTCATCAAAACTTTCTATTCTTCCATATAAATTTCTAAAAAAGTTTCATAAGTTAATTAACAAAAAGAAAAAAACATGGAACAGAAATATTACGAAATAAACAAAACTATTACTAAATACACAACAAAAAACTATCCAATACATTAGTAATCCGGCTCCTATCATGTAAATTGTTTCAAAGTAGCAAACTCATAATGTAATCGAGCTTTTAATAATTCCCACTTGCTGCATATGAAAAAGAAGGAAAATGGAAAATTTGCAGCGTGAAATTTAAAGTAGTCATGCTATTTTGTAAATTTAATATAAATCCTATCATCTTTTCTTTATAAAGTGCTATAATTACCTGTATATTCCTGCACTAATTTTCACAGGTGACGTTTTCTTTAAATTTCTCAACTTTTTTGGATCCGAATTCAAGCTATTAATCGATTCTGATACAATACTGGCACCCAATCCAAGTCCTTTAGGCCTTCTGGATGAGATTCGCAAAGGTACTACCCTGAAAATAAGAGTAATTATTTTTACTCATAGGATGAAAACATGCTAAAAGAGAGAGGTAACACTATTTTATAAAATTCTAGAGAGATTTTATTTTCTGGAATCACGGTATCGATAATTAAAAAGGCTATTTAAGTTACCATTCCAAAACTATTCAAGCTCTTTACAAGAAACGTTCCTAATAAAAAACCAAGCACATTCAAGTTCGTGAATTTAAAAATTACAAACTTACTTCTTATTTGTTTTACCAATTGCTTCACCTTCTCGCCAACCACAACCTCGCAATACTGCAAGACCAAATAGTTCTATTGGCACTGAATCATAATCAGCATCCACACCCCCGAGAAGTTCACTGATTTGACCATCATTTTTATCTAAGTTCTGCAAAAATAAACATAGAGAAACCTAAGAATGATTACTTAAGGAAGAAGAGCTGCATAAAGCATAATTCAAATAATCAAAGTTTAAAACGATGCAAAAACCTCTTGCGCTAATGATGAAGCAGACTCGGTAAGCAGCTCCAGCTTCGCTAATCCTTCCTTATCTAGTTTACCCTCGTTTTTCAACTGTAAAAGGCGCTCAATCCTCCAATCCTTCTGCATCACTATTGGTATAATCAAGCTCTCTCCCGATTTAGGTGTCACTCCTGGTCTGAAAATTAAGGCTTCATGAGGGAAAAAAAACAGGCATAATAAATTGCTATCATTTCAACTCTTGAAATCCTAGAATTTCATTAGCATGCTAGCATTTTCCGACTTACTCCTGAACCCCAATGTTAATCTGATTTCAGCAGACACGTAAAAATTTAAATCAGTTTTGAAAAATGAAACTCAATATGTACCATTACTCAAACTGAACTATACAAAAACAAATTTCAGATTTTTAACAAACTGAAATGCAAAATTAACTGACTCAATCATTTGTCCGTCCTTTAAAAGCGTAAGTCGTTGACGTTTACTTTCATTAACAGCATCCTCCGAATCATTATCACTCTCATTACTGTCAAATTGCAATATGTTATTGTTCGATACAGATGCCACATTTCTTTTTAAACTGGATATCGTAAATTTCACATCAGAAGATTTTTGGCATGACATATCCTTCGAATCGTCCGATATGCTAGACATGTGGAAATGTTTTGATGTGGATGCCATTCATATATTTGGGCACTAAAAACAACAACTGATCATTTCAATTTGTTAATAACAACAATGACAGTTTCAGAATCAAACAAAATGAAAATTAAGGAAAGACAGAGAGACAGAAAGAGGTCGATATATAATGTAAAATTATGCGTGGAACAATTTGGAATGTTGTGGAGGTACACTATCAAATCACGCATAATTTTGAACCATCCTCAATGTATCAAGAATCCAGATCATGGATGAAATCTATTTTCTCCTGCTTTCTTCTACGGATCATCATCAAAAACTAAATGATAATGGAAAATCAAGTTGAAACTTCAAGAAACATATATCACGTACATATATCACGATCAGTTTTCAAAATCAAGATTCCAGAAAAGCTTGTTACTTCTTCTGAGATATCTCGAAGAGTCTATTCAATCCTACCCAACCATAAGTTAGTTAACAGAAAACAGCTCCCAACATAGAATTCATCCAACAAATTACTGGTCGCTTTTTCATAGCGTTAGTATATTCCGATGAGCAGTATGAAAATATCTGGGTACTATACCAAATATGCTTATTGGATATTATTAGCACTTAGTTCTGTTGATTGAGAATTGATTCAATTTAGCAAATGCTTTTTGGAAAAAATATTTAAAAGTGTTTCATCACCCTACAGTCTTAATATCATAATCATTAACAAACTAACAAATACCGAACAAGTGCCGATACGTGGAATTTTCATGCCATAACGTTGGTTGTAGCGTTACTTGTTGGGGATACAGGTGTGTTCCTTTGAAAATTTTCACAGTAATAAGAAATTGTTTGTTTTATCATATCTCATTATACCATCACTTAGTATTACATATTTTCAAGAAGATAGAGTTGCAACAGCTATAAAATTTTACAGCTTTTTCATTATTGACGTGATAGAGTCCAAAAATATTCGCTCAAATTCTCAATTTTAGGCATAAAATTGTTTCAGTTTTGCTCGAAAAAAAATTTTAGGCTTGAATTGGATATAATGAGTAGTAGATCAATTAGGATAAAGTTTGATTTGTAGGAAACTGATTGATGCAAATTATGGATTCATTCAATTTTTACTGCAGTTGTTTGTTTTATTGAAAAGTAGGCTTGTGATGATTCTTTTTCTCGTCTCAAGTTTAATTTCATGTTTAAAGTGGCATTTCATATATGGTACTCATATAAGTGAGAAGAAGCAAAATTATTTCGTCTATCCAACAATGTTTTGCATTTGTTTACAACAAGCTTCTCCTCTTTTTGTTTATAACAAGCTTGGAATCATCTGCTTACTCAAAAAATTCAGATGCCAACTTTAAATTGTTCATTCTTAATTCAGTCTATTACTGATCCAAGTTTCATTGGCCAAAAAAAAAAAAATGTCTTTTCGATCTTCTCAAAACTTATGAAGTTAGAAAGTTGTTCAGTACTTAAACATTCTCCACGTTTTCCTGCTATCACCCATTCAAATCAGATTACTTTTATAATAGCTTTTGTAATAAATAGTGTATATCAAAATAAGACAAGGGCAATTTCCATGTGTTTTTTGTGACGTGTTTATAAAATTTGTTCGTTGTATTGGGAGTAATTTATCTTTTAATAGTTATTTGAATGATTTTTCAGACGGTCTAATTACCACTGTTCCATAAGCAGTAGCAAGTTTCAGAACAATCTGCAAAATGCCGAAAAATAAGGGAAAAGGTGGTAAAAATCGTCGGAGGGGTAAGAACGAGAATGATATAATGAAAAGAGAATTGATATACAAAGAGCCTGGACAAGGTTACTTTTCATTGCAGCTATATAAATATCCTACTGATATTAGTGTTCTAGTGAAAAATTAAAGAAGATTTGTAGGATTTTTGTACTATGAAATTAATTCTGTGCCGTTGTAATTAGCGAGATTCTTTTTCAAAACTGTTACTACGCCAGATAGCTATAGCAAATCATTGGAATATTTTTTTATTAACATTGTTTATTCAATATAAAGAATCCATTGCCTAATTATCTTTACATTGTTAACCTTAATTAGTTAATGAAGGCTATCTAGAAAGACAAGATAATAATTATAGAGTACTGAAATTATAACACCTACTTATTTTAGAATATTCTTAAGTCTTAGTATATTTTGTAGAATATGCGCAAGTAATTAAAATGCTGGGTAACGGTCGACTTAATGCAAATTGCTTCGATGGTAAACCGCGCTTATGTCATATTCGAGGGAAATTACGTAAAAAAGTATGGATTAACACTGGTGATATTATACTGATTGGTCTCAGAGATTATCAGGACGATAAGGTAATTCTTTTACATACTTCACTGATGTTAGATGCTTCCTCAATCCTCAATAGAATGAAACTGAAAATCATGCTCATAAATTTTGCTGTAAGATTTGCTATAAACAAATCTTTTTTTAAAAAAAAAACAGCCATAAGTTTTGCGCATCATTATTTTATGCATTTGTTTAGTTTGAACAGTTTCATTTTCATCAAATATATACATAATGTATATATATATATATATATTTGAATATACATATGTATGTTATAGGCTGATGTTATTTTAAAATATAATCCCGATGAAGCCAGGAATTTAAAAGCATGTGGCCAATTACCAGAAAACGCGAAATTGAACGAAGGTGGTGATGATCTTGATGAGGGTGGAGTTGAATTCGGTACGTTCCTTCCTTTCTTGGGTAAGATTGTTCAGCAGTCTCGTATTCTTATTATTTTGTCATTCCAGCTGATACGGGTGCGCTGTCTGACGAAGACAATGAAGGTTCTGGTAATGAAGACCTTCCATCAGTTGGTTCTGATTCTGATGAAGATGAAGACGAAGAGGAAGAAACCGATGATAGTGGTGATGAAAGAATAAGAGAAGAGCGATTGACTAGAACTTATATTAAGCCAGGAGCAAGAGATCGTCCTCAAAAAAAGAATAAATGGTAATATAATTCACGTGTTATCACCTTCGCTATTTGTAGCCGCGTTTACTTTTTATTAAATTTTAACTAAAGCTTGCAATTGTATAACTCGAATTGTATCTGCAGTTTATTTAAAAGATATTTTGTACTTTGAATTCATTTCAAGTTTTTTCCTTCTGCACTTATGTATTAGTAATCTTAAAATTTACTTCATTCACGACATGTTGTTGACGTGATAATTGTTTTATATGTTTCGTGGATGGCTCATTGTTTATTTATTTTCCTGACTTTATGAGTCCTATTTTCTCTTTTCCAGACTTACGTTTTAGATGGGAAACTTCAAGATTCCAAACTCTACGATTTTGAGAATAAAATGAATTGGATATTTTTAGGGCGAATTGAAGGATTCTCCTGATTGCATTTTTTTTTATTTCATATTTTTACGATTGAAATATCTTTCATTATTCACAATCATAAATGGATTTGAAGACTTATCGATTGTTGATTCATAGAGCAGTAAAACCAGTATTTATGGCACTCGCGTATTACTACTTTTTCAAGTTCTGCTGATAAATTTTCCATTCATTTTTGCCCATAAACTAATGTGGTACAAGGGATGATCTGTTGGACAAAACAGCTTCAAATATGTAGGGTGGTTCTTTAAGGCAATAAAAGGATTCGAAGATGGCAATAGTCCAGATCAGTAACCTTCCACGTAAATGGACTTGATCTGTTTGGCAGCATGTTTGCTTAGTGAGATTTTACAGAAGTGAATCCCAAGTAGTAAGCAAGGACTACTTCACGTTGTAAATGGTCTCATTATCTATGCAGGTAACTGGCGCGGCTGTTACATTAGTTTTGAAAAAAAGCTTAGTAAAGGCGGAGATCTGCAAGTTTTCTTAAAGTCTACCTGATCCACTTTTGTCCATAAAATGAACAACCTTACATAAGTATGGTTACATTTTTATTGTTGCTTCTTATGAAGAAAAATTCTTCCTTTGTTTTACTAGTAAAATGATGCAGACTTCGATGGTGTTTTCGTTGTTTCAACAATAATGACATTGGTATTTCTGGAAGTTTTTGAATCACTGATAACATTATCTAATGCAATTATTTTGATGATACGAGGAAACTGTAGGATAAAGTCACAAGACCTAATAAAAATTAATTAGGTTATTTACATACTTTCTTAACTTGCACCTTGTTATGAAACTCAGAAAAATTTCTGATTAGGTATGTTTTTTTTTATTGTTATTACCAACAATGGTAGTGCTGCTGCACTACCAGCAATAGAACGATTGCTATTTCATGTCTATCCAATAATTAATTTTCATGCTTATTATCTTTATTACCAAATTTACATCTAACGGTTTATGGTTTTGTCTTACGCAAATTATTTGAATACTGTCTTGCAATAACATAACTTCACTGAGTTCTAAATCCTGCAGCACTCAGAATCAGAAGAATCAGAAGTTTGTTTTTCGATTAATGATTTTTACGGTGAAAATTACAATTCATGACTGAAAACAATTTTTTTGAAGCGATCTAATTAATTGTGAGTCTTAATAATGCATCAGTTTGTTGAACTATACTATTTCGATAGCTATTTTTCGATTCGAAGTATTCAGGTTGATTATTTTATGGAACGGAACTTTGCCCGTCACACATTCGAAGATGATAGCTAGTTCGTATTTTCGTCATTTCTAATTTCGAATGAAGTTTCAAAGTGATCAAACAATTTCACCACCATTCATAGTCGATGTTACTAAGATAAGATCGATCGCTGCTGCTGACCATTTGAAATCATTTGAAATAAATGTCCAGTTGAATTTAACTCATGCAGTGAAATGACTGCTTAAAGAAAATTGCTTAAAGAAAATTTCCTAATAAACAAATTCACCAGTGAAAGTGGTAAATTTGCAAAATGAGTTATCTCATAAAATGAACACATTTGTGCAAATTCAAAGAGAATATTCATATGCAAAGACATCTAGAAATTGACTGCAGGCAGGAATTTAAAAGCAAGTAATAACAGCCGGAATTTTTCGGTAACATAAATAATGTGATGAATAATCTAGTAAATTTCAGATTATCTCATATAACAAATCAAGATTGCGATGTCAGAGTGGATTTTTTAAGATCAAAACCAAAGATAAAGAGTATATTTTTAAACTTTATTAATTTCAGATTCAAAAATATTTTCGAATCATTGTGAGCTGAAACTTTGGGTTGATTTTATTATTAGGAGCTATATAAGTATATTAATATTCATATATATATTAGAATATTGATTTTAAAATGTGATGTAGATAAGAGGTGGAAAACAACGATAAGCATAGAATAGTTGTTCTCTGCTTATCAACTTGCTTGCTAGTTGAATGATATATCAGAAGACTTGTTCCATTTTGCACCGCTCTGTTAGGTGCTGCAAGCAATAGCTTTATCAAGTTTTTCACTAAATAAACATGAATCTAACATAAGCTTAATTGAAAACCTAATAATAAAATAAAGAAAATAAAAAATAAATCAACAGAAATAGGAATACGAAACAGCAGAACAATCATACCAAAGAAGAGAAGAAACACACCGAATTCAACTTCATCCTTATCGAGATTATCACTAAAAGTATCAATATCGACACTTCTGATACTCTTCTTTTTCCTGTTCCATATTGACCAAATAAAGTTCCAAATTCTTCCAGCTTTATTGATATTTTGATGTGATTGTAAGAAATAAGAAAAAAATTAGCAGAGCAAAGGCTTAAAGCTTGCATGGCTGAACGAAAGTCGGTCATATTTATTGCTTTTCTGGAACAAATCTTTGCGCTCATGTCTTTAATGACTTTTTGCAAAAACTTAGTGAAAAAGCCACAGTAATGTTAAGAATATAGCAGTGAAGGATAGCAGCATGACTAAGAAATATGATATACATGACTTTCCTGGCTTATCATATTACATTTTCAAAATTGTTGCATCAAACTTTCTTGTCATATTTTGATTGACGTTCAAAAAAACATTATTTGACATTCATACTAGATGCTAAAAACGTTGTTTCTTTTCATTTTATTTTCAAAAAAAAAAAAAGTTAAAAAGGGATGAAGTGAAAACAGAAATAAATGAAGCGTCATAAGAAAACAATAAGCCCAAAAGCTAGCAGGCGACCACTTTCTGACCGTCCTTGATATTTAGCGACCAAGTATTTCTATATCAGTGTGTATTTTTTTAAAAAAAAGAAAAGAAAAGCAGGCCTAATGGATAATTGATACAAATGAAGCATTCATCCGAACAATTTAAACCTAAAGTTGAAAGTTCAAATTGCAAAACATATTTTCGTCACATTTCTCGCAAGTCGAGGACGTGAAATTGAAATGGTGATATTCCTGCAATCTTCGACTATTGAGAGCATTCCGACTGAAAGCATGGAAAGCGAAAAAAAAAGAAGCTTTTGAAGAACTTACTGAAATACCTAATACAACTCAAAAACCACTAACATCTTTCAGCAAAAAAAATTGCATCAGCAGCATGTTTCTTTGACATCTTCAATCTTTTTTCCTACTTCAACCGTTTCCGTAGCAACACATCAAGAGCTGGGTTCATCTGATCCGATAGCCACAAAGCAGTCGGGAAAGGATTACTAATTTTTTTATTTCAGCATAACTTAAAGAAAAAAAGAAAGCTCATAGCAAGAAGCGAGCAAAAATTTCAAAATGAAAATATGATATCCGTAAGTAACCTACAATAATGCAGAAAATTTAAGTTTTACAGGAGACAGTGCTGCGAACGGATATCACAGCAAAACGACCACTTTCCAACTTTGTAAACAATACTCCATCCATTGAAACCACAGAAAAGCACAAAAGAAGTTGTTTTCGGAAACTTAGAAAGTATCAGAAAGCCATTACGAATTTAATATCATACTCGGAATTTTTGCTCCTGTCAACAAATCCTATGCGGATAAGTCGACAAATACAGTATCATCTTTAACCGTTGAACACGAAATTCCAATGAATCTTCCTGCTTCATACATAGGATTTCAGGGATCAGCCATTCAATATTCTGGTAATGATCATGAAATCAATTTTGGGTAACCGAAAATTTTTCTGGAAGATGACTCGTAATAATTCATCAAAAATTGCAGAAAATTTAATCTAATAGATGTTGCGCCTTCCTTTAACAAGCTACTCGTTAAACCAAGGATCCAGTCGCTGTTCCTTTTCATTTTCCAACAGTAATGGAACGGCTGTTCCTAATAATGTTATCAGATGGGCAGATTTCTGCAAAACAAGAAACAGTTTCCAAAAGTTTCATACTTTGGATCTGACATTGACAAAAGCAATATAAACAATGGCGAATCTGCTTCAGAAGTAATTGCTGATGAACAGACATTTGTGATAACAGCAATGACTTCTGAAAAGTTGCTTGTCCTCGAATCTTACCACAGTTTGCCATTTGAAGAAATTACGAATGTCACAAATATGAAAGAAGTTTTAGGTCAGGCAACAGATGACTTACAAAATAGATTTAATTCAGAGCAGCGATCATCACTCGCTGATGGATATTATTCAGAGGATCAGCATTCATTCTGCCTGTTACACATTAAAGTCAATAGCGGTAGTATTACAGGAAGTGATAAACAAAGTGCTCAAATTAATGAGATTTTTAACATGGCAAAATTTCAGTCCAATTGGGTCAAACTAGTGAATCGCAGATCTTCTGCCGAAATTTAAAAATAATAATCAAATAACAAAATTAGGAAGTGTTGTTGCAGTGATGTATCTCACGGATGTTTACCTAGAAAAATCTATTCTGAACAGTTAATAAGTTGCATTTGTAAAGAAAAAATGAAATTTACTACAAAATTTTTCACTTTAAAATAAATAATATATTAAGATAATTCAAGTGAAATTAGTTTTGAGTATCTAAGTATAATATAAATGTTCTTTTGATAAATGAATAAATGAGGTAGGAAGCAAAAAGTATTTTCAGATTTTCAGATCAATAAAACTGATTTTCATCCATTCAGCATAGGTAATTAATTCTTTGTTGTGCGAAAATTCTTTCTAGAACAAAAATGAGACTAATTTCTTTCTTTATCGTATTATATATCATCACGTTTTTAAACAGGACAATTTTGCATCGAACAACTGCACTATGCATGTATTCGATGACAGGTTTAATGAGGTCAACTCATTTTACAACCAAAATCGCGCTGCTTGCCGAAATTGCTTTTGTTTAATATGAGTTGGTCCAAATTCGTAAAAAAAAAATATTACCTTTTTCTTCGATCGATTCCTTTTTTGAAACATCGAAAATCAAGTTTCAGTGACAATAAGAAGTTTACATTGATCTCACAGCCATATCGAGATTTGCCCCCATTTAGCCTCCGCCATAATCTACTATCAATTTTTGCTAACACTGTGTTTCCTATCAATTTATCAATACTACAAAACTTATCTATCATTGCTGTTTATCATTGAATTCTACGATAATTTCCTAGATGCTACCGGCGTTCCACAATAGAAAGAGTGATTAAATAGCTTTGTTTGATGATGCGGTTTTATTGTTTGAATTAAGTTGAGAATTGATATTAAAGTTTTGTGCTTGAAAGCAGGCAGACTAAATCAAAGCAGTTCATTTGATTCAGTTTGCTTGCTTTCAAGAATGCATTTGCAATCAAATTGTCGTTTCTGCGTAACATTAAGATTCGCTTAATTAATTTTTCCTTACTTCTTCAGTTTTTTGGTAGTTTAGATTCAAAAGAAGCTGTGCAGTCATTTTTATGCAGATAACAAACAGATTGTCACCAATAATTATGTAACACCAACTTCCATTCTAGCAAGAATGCACCGAATTGAGATGACAATCAAAGAAATCACTCGTGATAATGCACATCCATGAAATGGTATGAAACATTAATGATGAAGCTTGTAGATCAACGTGTTATGTTATCCTTCTCTGAACTGAAGACACGTAAATAAAATATACGACAGGTTTCGCTTGCCTTTAGAAACAAATACTACCACGGTAGAAGGATCATCGGAAACAATTAACATTTCTATATTAACTTTTCTTGCTATCAACCAAATTCTATCATCTGTCCAATTATCATCTACGACCAAAATTCCATTAGCTACATCAGTAGTGCACCATAAAGGAGCAGTAATCGATTATTTAACTATTAAAGAGGATTCAAATCTCTACTGCTCTCACATTGATTAAGAAAGATCAGAATTGCTGGAAACAAAAGTTATCCTATTGAAATAACGAAAATAATCGGAATTCTCAATTTAAAACTGATACTTCTCCATCAAAAAACTTCATAATGATCGCTTTCAGAAACACAAAATGCGGTATATTCTTTTTGAGTCCCATTTTTTTTAAATACATTACCAGAAAACTTCATGTGTTATAAGGAAATGTGGCCACAGTAAGTGACGCGAACATTCATCATATTTTAATACCTTTTTTAATTTTTTTTTACAAAGGAAAGTGAAAAATATACAATATAAGAGCTTTTTTCTAGATGAACTTATTTGTCAGTACAAGCAATAATCCTAAATTTTATTTCACCAACCTAATTCATTACTTCACATGGCATATTATTTTTTTTCCGATCAACAAAAATCGAGATTTAATTGGAATGAAAAGGAAAAAAACCTACATCTAGTTATTTCTTCCTGAAGGTTTTCCTATTTTTTTTACAAGGCTTCAAGCAATTTCAAAAATTGAAACTTTAAAGAACAACTTCAGTTGACATGTCTTTTTGGAAGCAGTGGTTGATGATTAAGGTTCTTGTTATATTAAATATCAACTTTCTTTAGCTAACTAACGAGTTAATTTTATATTTCTATTTGAAGATGAACCTTTATATGCCCTGCATTTATTTTACTTTAGAAATATTGATAACACTGCTGAAGAAAATCTGTTCAACAGTGGTAACCACTAAGTGTTCACTATCAGTTTCCTATCTTCTGAAGGTTCTGAAGGTATCACATATCGTCTTACTAAAAGAAATAATTTACATATTCTTGTAGCAAGAAACTCCGAAAAATGCGCCGGTATATCCTCTAAAGATAATGTTTCAGCAATTTTTACTGCCCTTCAAAAAACAAAAAACCGATATGTTAGCATTTCTCCTATATACAACTACTTTCTCCTATTTCTCCTATATACTACTGTTTATTTTGTTTTGTAAATTCGTATTTCAGTACTGTATAGATCTTATATTGGCTTAACTTTTTTTTGGTATCTATTTTTTCGGATATGCAGCCAAAAAAAAAAAAAAACGAATCTTCTTTAATCTAATAAGATCACATATAGATGGTAGAGCCACGGCAGTATTTGTAAATGTCTTTTCTCAGTTTGAGTTGTTAATAATTTGATGGCTTATCTTCGACAGTCGCCATGCGACAATATTTTGGCTTGACTTTGAGAATATCTATTCGTTATAGTAATTGAATAGAAAAACCCATTCAGATCATTTTTTCGCTCGTTTAATGTATGCTGTCCTGAATTTTGAACACATAAAACCTAGTAACACATGCCTTTCATAAAAATAATTTCAGAAGTCATTAAAAGTCGATTTTTTATAGGATCAGTGAAAATTAATGAACCACACTACATTCTACAGTTACTGCCTCAAAACTGTCGAATTCAGTGAAGCACTTTAACGCTCATCCTTTCAGTCTTATGCTTCATCAGTCATAATTTCACAGAAACCAATCTGTACCGGATTACCGGAAACGATAATTCGGGGCATAAAACTACCAAGAATCCCAGCTTTCAATGTTTGGTTTAGAATGAGGTAGAAAGTACCATGGTCACAGTGACCAAGCGGCAGTGGATATCAGAGATGCGGCAATGGATTTGTTAATGACTATTCACCAATTAGGAAGAAAAGTTAATCATACCATCATACTATTGAAGTTAATCACTGTAAAGTGCGAATTGAAAACTGTCACCTCCTATGTTTATCCAATTGGCGCCATTGTTTTGATTAATTACTACATTGAAATTAGCACATAAGTATGAGAAGTATTTTTGCAAGCTGTTGTTATTGGAACTGTTCGATCTGTAAGTCCTTTTAAACTGTTAAGTGTTTCTTCTTTTGTTTTCTTTTGACCATTAAAATCATCAGCAATATCAATTGATCTTAATATCCGAAATACTCAATAGGGAAATAAATAAACCGCTGCGCATCTTACAACTAAATTTAAAGCTTTTTGATATTTATGGAAATAAATTACCTAATAATCAATTTATATCAATTACTTTTTTTGTTAATTACACATTCCCGGTGATTAGCTTTCTTACACAACAAATAATAATGATAATTTTATTGTTTCAGTTTGTTTCCAAACAATTCCACTTTATTGTCTGTCGTGTCCTTTGTCATGCTGTTAATGAAATGCACAGATCATTCGTTAGTGAAAACTATTGATTTGTATTTATCGATAATTTATCGTATGAAACGGTGCCGATGATAGGAACACTATTGATTTTAATGGTTGAAAATTTCAACAAAATCATAAATTGTTTCTTCAGTGCGAAAAGTGAAATGAATTGAATCTCAGTGAAATGTAAACATCATTTATTCTGTTTCTGAAATTTTAGATGTAAAGTCTGATATGAACAAAGAAATTGCTAGTAGTGTTAATTTTGTTAGCTTGTTGATTTTGATAGTGTAATAATTATTTTTCTTAACTATTCACTTTTCAATTCATATTAGCAGATTTTAAAGTCACGTTGTTTTAAAACTTGAAAGTTGCGCTTTTTAACAAAGCCGATTTCAGATCTGAAGAGCTTCAAACTACAAAAAACAAAATTGAAGGGAAGTAAAATTTTACCAATCCTCATCTCAACCTTGATACTGCTTACAAGAAAAGCCTGTCTATAGAAGCTGATTTCATATTATTTTTTGTATCCCTTGACAGTATCAAATTAACATTATTTAAATAGTCGAAAGACTTGATAAACATTTTCAAAAGCCATTCTCCAAACATTTTTTGGAAAAAATTTGTATTGCACAATACATAAATAAAAATATTTCGAGTTAACATTTCACTGATTATTTAATCTCAAAAGTGGCGCAACTGCAAGTTCGACATGGTCATCCTGAGATTTTCCAAAAATTTCGAAATTTTCTTACATTCTCGATTCACTCAACCCATTTGTTGGTTTAAACGATCTACTGTCGGTTTTGTCCGTCAGCTAACTTTAGATGGTCAACATGGAATGGTATTTTTTTGATTTACCCGAGGACTGATGATTATCGACGTAACTTGCCGCAATGTTTTTAGTGGTGATGAACTCGAACCTCTCTCTTCTAAATGAAATTTGCGGCTTTATGATTACTCTTTTTTCTTTTTTTTTGCACAAATCTACTTTTTTCTGTAGCAAGTAATGATGTAATCAGAATGGTCATCCTTTGACAAATAATGCAACAATAGAAATTCTCTGGAAAAGCAACAGCTGTGACTGTAACCTATGAAACGCGCCAGACAACTGGATAAAGGGCAAGAAAATGATGAAAAATGGGTGTGACAATAACAACGATACTATTAGGTCATCCTTCTGGGTCAAAACTGAAACACACATCCATTCTTTGATCAACTCAATCCATTAGTGTTTCATTTCAGGAAGTTCCCACTGTTAGTCTTATCAAGTAATTTAAATTTCAATCCAGCAAAAAAAATCATTGTTTCAAGTCTTGCTAAAAATTCTTTTTTTTTTTTAACTATAGTTTATAGAGTTTATAGATCCAGAGAGCGAACAACTTGTTTGTAAACCTCCCATTTTTTCGTTATTGGTTTCTTTGACTGAAAATTGTTTCGATGAATGAAAAAAATAATCTCAATTGTCTGAATTACTCTTGAGGAACAGACATGTAAAATAAATCATAGCATCTTTATTACAGGTCATTTCAATGTACAGTTTTTGGATATTACTTGCATTTCTTTATAATGGAGAAGCTGAGTTCCAGCATAATCGTATGTTTCCTTTCTCAAATTTTTCTAGACTTATTAAACAAATAAATCAATAAACTCCTAATTTTCAATTTTGATATAAATTTGGAACTTGGACTGTTATTGTGAATATAGTTCCATTTAGCTCAAAAAGACCCTGTTTGTACAAAGTAAAACGTTGTGAAATTATAGAATTTCGACGGTACACTTGCGTGATAAAAAATGAAAAGGAACCGTCAGATTGTACGTTAATGTTTAAAGATGGCATTGAGAGGACAGCAGTCAATGGGTGTTTTACAGTGAGTAGTAGCTTTTCTGCTTCATATTCTTTATAATTGAAAGAGTAGCATTGTCCATCATGGTAGTATCGCTACCAAATGGAATTGTACTAAAATATGGTGGTAATAAACATTTAACAACAAATCGGATTTTAAAAAAAATTAAAAAATAAACACACAGTAAAAAAGAAACAAATTTAATAACTTTCCTTTGATACTACTCCAACTAAAAAAAAAAAAAAAATACATAAAATAAACCGCTGTTTCATGATGAACTAAATTAATAAAGTAATTTCACCTTGTGTACTTTGTTTCTTTCTAGGAAAAGGATGCATCACGAGATCAGGTTCTAACTTACTGTCCACTGCAGTGTCCAGAAGCTGAATCGGCTTATGTGATGCTGAAGCGTCCTTCAAACAACAACAAATGTTTGGCTTTTTTTACATATAATGTTGCACAACGTAAAGATGATTGGTTCCTGTGGCGCTCCGGAAAGTGTCTCTTTGAAGAAATACAGTTTGATATTGGTTGTACATTTCCATTTAAGAAGAATATGAATTGGAATATAAGTAAGCAAAACGTGGAAGTAACGGAATGAAATCCCGAATATTTTAGAACCAGTAAGAAAAAAGTTTTCGATATAATTCATACTAAAAGCAGCAAGTGTTAAGATAATTAATGAAAAATTTTACCGTGTAATAGTTTTTCACTTCGGAAAAATCATTCATTTCATACTAGGAAGATCACAGTACAACTTCACCAAACCTATTATTTAATGTTTACGAGGCTCTCTAGTACCTGTCAAACGGAACGTTTTCTGAAGTCCCCATCCCGAATCATTCATTTGTATAATTCTAAAACTGTCTCCATGAATAAAATTCAATTACAAGCAAAAATCTTTCTTTTCTATTTCTATAAAAATTTTTTTGTTAGAATCATTAGATCTAGAATTCATATTTCATGCATATTGCGGTAAATATTGCAATTTACTATTTTATTTCTTGATAATTTTATTTTAAAAAATCATCTCAATTATAAAACAAAGGCTGCGTATTAGAAGCAGTATCTTCTCTTCATTCATTATTAATTTTCTTTTTCATTTTAGATAAAATGAATCCTAGGAAAGCTCCCATATTTTTTCAAAGCAAGGTAAAAACTTTAAAAAAAATTCCCGTCATTTTTTTTCTTTACTATCGGAAAAATATTAGAAATGATGAGAATTGTTAGAAATTGTCGGATCATCAAATCTTATATGTTTACGTAAACAAATGTAATGTTTCAAGTAATAATCTGAATTTGTTCACGAAGGTAACTACAAACAGTATGCATATTTTAATAGAATACAAATATACATGATAAGAGAAAAAAGATAAATTTGTTTCAAAAAAATTAAATGAAATGATTCAGTGATTATTTAGTGATCTAGAGAGCTATAGAAATGCAGTATTCAACGTTTCATCAAGTACTAAAACGAAACTGCTGATTCTACCAATGATTTATATAAAGAAATGAAATGCTTCTAAAACATCGATTTTTCAGCGAATGCTTACGAATCAACCATCAGGTGATAAGACTATTTAAAGTCGAAAAAAAAATTAAAATAAATGCCCTCAGTAGTTTTTTAAAAATGTCTTGGAGTCCGAAATTCAAAAATTGAAAACTGGACTAAGTAGCTTTCAGTAACGGTAACTGTAGAAGCATGATAATTTATCTTTTTTTTTTCTACAATTTTTACTGATTCGTCTGAAATCAAAGCATTGAGACGAATTTGTGATAAATCGGCTACTTTATTTTATCTGTTTGTTTTCTCGCAGTCGAAAGTGTCAACATAGTAACTCTATGGAGAATTTACATCAGCTACTACTGCTTGTAAATTTATTAGTTGCAAAAGTTAGTTCAGTTGATTGCAAAATGAAGTTTATGTGTGACATGAAACATGCATAGCGCTAAAGGAATTTTTCTTGCATATTATGGTATTAGCTAAAAGTGCTAAAGCACACTTCGTCAAAGACTTGTTGATTAAGAAAGAAAAGATCAAGTAATCTTGTAAGCAATCATTTCAACAGAATGGGATTGGTCGAAAAGATTAGAAGGATGCGAAATCGAGCCAGAGATAAACAATTTGGCTATGGTGGTATTATCAGAAATAAGGAGCAGTGAAAATATATTCTTGAAATAAGTAACCAAATAAATGATCTCAAATTTAGGAAAAGATGATTGGGATTGTAAGAAAATATCCGATTATCAAGAATGATTGCCAGCATTCGCATAGTTTTAAATCATAAGATTATCAACTGAAAGCAAATCTACTAGAACAAAATAATTACCAGATCTTATGGTGTGCTTTATCCTAGTTCAGAAGTTATCTAAAAAGTTGTAGATATGCACAGTGAATCAAATATCTGTTACCCTTCATCTCATGATTAAGCTTACAATTATAAATTAATAATCAACGAAGATTCAGTTAATTATACTATCTCAACAGAGAGGCTTGTCGTAAATAGAAAGAGATATTCAGGATTGCCTTCTATTGCTACAAATAAATATGGATCAGAAAAAAAAATAGAAACCCATCACAACAGGACAAGCCAACTATTCTAGTTACATCAGATGACAGGACAAGCCAATTATTCTAGTTACATCAGATGACAGGACAAGCCAACTATTCTAACTACATCAGATGACAGGACAAGCCAACTATTCTAGTTATATCAAATACATGTGTATTATAGGACTATTTTCCTTGATAATTAAAAAATTCTGTTCATAAAATTCAATTTACAAGCCGAAAATCCAGTTATCATTTTCTCTGTGACTTCAAGCGTATCTTAAAGGTATATTGTGTGAAATAAATTCATGCCAAAAAAGGATGAATTGTGAAGCAACGATTAATGAGAAAATAAATGATTGTAAACGAGTTTAAAAATAAATTTAAATATTTTATTAATGTTATGCATTATATTCTCGAAGCGGATACGCACTCTACCCAAGGTCGATACTATTTCACGTGTATGTCATCTTATCACTTCCAATATGTTCCAGGATTTTCATTGAACTATGTTAGCCTCTTCAGATTTTCAGTGAAATAAACCTCTGCATTCTTCATATCTGCTTTCACTTCATCATTGAAGATCACTATGTACATTCATTGTAACAGCCAAACAAATCCTTTTCCATAACTCCTTCCAGATCTCCTCGTACAATAACTCCACGCGCATTAGGGACAAGGAAACAAAATTTGATATCAATATCATACGTATCGTTGTCTCAAATTAAACCTAACTGAATACGTATCGTTATCCCACATTAAACCCAACTAAATACGTATCGTTATCCCATAAACTAAATACGTATCGTTATCCCATATTAAACTTAACTGATACCGCGTTATCTAAATTTTCCCAGTCTTTTAAAATCTTCCCCTCAATGACTTATATTGCTTACTTATAACTTACAGAGATGTCAAAATCACAGTTTTTGCCTAACGATTTCATCGGATGAGCAGTCAAGCCTCAGAGTGAACATACTTGCATCTTAGAATGCTATATATATTTGTGATCATGAACAAAGTGAAAAAGAGTTTATACTGAATTACAAGTGCACGAAAGGAGACATACATAGTTGGAAAAAAAAGACGGAATCAAAACTGCTAATAAATCTGAGAAATATACAAATTGTCGAGGGATTACAAATACTATAAAACAGGTTATAGTGTAATTTATTGGACATGAATTATTGATAAGGAAAGTAGGATAGTTGTCGTATTTTTAAAAGGAACAGTTTTCTTAGCCAATACTATGCTTAAGAACTTCATTTTACTCAGCAGTTAATTCAAGTTCACGTCAAAAATGGACTTATTCCTTCCTTATCTATCTTTATCCTCGAGTCCTCCTCCAACCTACAACCATCTCATCAATAACAAACACTATCCTATAAACTAGTATGAAATCACATGCTCAAGTAAACATAAGCAATAGTTTGAAACTATCAGTAAACAATCAGTTAACATGTAAATACGACAGCTCGCCTCAATATCAATCAAATCAACCACCAAAACCATACAACGTACGACCTTGACGTTTCAAAGCATAAACGACATCCATTGCCGTAACCGTTTTTCGTTTAGCATGCTCACAATACGTCACAGCATCTCGTATAACGTTTTCCAGGAAAACCTATGAGATTCTTGAAATTTTTAACGGAAAACCTTGATGATTGCGGATGTATAATGTAATATTTTTTTGAAGACATAATTGATGAGCAGACACTTCGAAATATTACCTTTAATACGCTTCGCGTTTCCTCATAAATGAGACCTGAAATTCGTTTCACGCCACCACGACGTGCCAGACGGCGAATAGCCGGCTTCGTAATACCTTGGATGTTATCACGTAAGACTTTGCGATGGCGCTTAGCACCACCTTTTCCAAGACCTTTACCACCTTTTCCACGTCCAGACATTCTCAGAAACAAAAAAACCTGAAATTAATGCTTCTCACACCACCCAATCTCAGATAAGAAGCAAATATAACGGGCAAAATTCAGACTGATAATGCAACCTGAAAAGTAACATGAGTCCCGAACAATAATGAGACACGTGATTTTTATACTACATAGACGGTATCGCAGCGACATTTCTGATCTCAACTTACAACTGACAATTCGGATGTTATTTACTGTCTTCGTTTGCAGGGGAGGGCTATGAAATTCAGTTCAATTCATTCCAAGGAACAAGTATTGGACCTCAATGACTGTCATAGTATGCACGTAATTATCAATGCATATGATAGTGTGCACGTAATTACGATATTCGGACTTCCCATCTTTCAGTTTGACATATATTTCGTGCATAGTGTCATATTATGAACATCACCTCTGATCATTACAGCTAATGCGATTTTTCTACTCATTTTTCCACACATGAATTATACTTTTTGAACAAATTATTGAAGCCATTGAGATATCTTGGATATTACCATTTTGATGCTACTAAGATTCGGCCATAAATCGCCCTGGCCCTCAACCTGGTCATTTAAAACACATCATCTTCCACTAAGGCGTCCATTAAACAGATTAAAAAGTTTAAGAGAAGCTACGTGTAACCAGACAAGGTATACTGATAGCATCAAGGGATTAAACGGTTAAATAGGTAGTTTACCAAACGTGACTTTTATCGTCCGAGAGACAGCTTTATCACTTAGTGCGACACGGAAAAGGTCTTCGGTATTTTGCGGTGGTTGGCAGTCTTAGTAAAATTGTGTTTTCACTCCTGATAACAGTGTGTCTAATGATGTTCAAGCGTAGGAGGATTTCGGTGACGGGACAAGCGAGAGTGAGGGTTCTCCAAGGTTTGGAACTTTTGAAGTATATGGAAATGCAAAGAGTGTAATAACCGGGAATTGATTAGGTCAGAGAGATCTTGCTATTTATCACAGGGAGGAAATTTTTACACTGAACCTCGGGAAAAAAAAATGTCGCATCACCTAATAAGGACAAATATTTGTGCTGCGCTGTGGCTGGAATTATTTCAAAACGGAACAGTGTTGCAGGAATGTTCGACAAAATTTTGAAGGCCAATGGGTGAAAAATATAAGGAACGGTATGAAATTTCATTTTAATCAATGCACTTCTTAGATATAAATGATGTATATTTTCTGATATTTTCCGGAAAGGACTTTGATCAGATACATTTAGCAAATAAATAATAATAAGCTATTTAAGAAAGTTCAACAAATAATATTTATTTAACAAATAACCTACTAATTAAGCCAGTTATGCTAAGCTTCACATTTTTTACAGCTAATCATTTAGCATTCATAATTTATCTTCTTTAAAACAAGTTATATCTATTACCTCTTTGCCCTAAGTTAATCTGATCTTGCAAATGCGAATATGATTCATTCTGATTTTCCACTTGCAAGACACGACATATCAGCAACTTTAGGTCATGGGGGTCATTGTTGATTCTTATACGATTTTTTCTTTTATATGAAATGAAATTTCTTATTTCTCAGTATGCTTATGCGAAGAATTTTACTGTGTAAATCTGGTAACTTATTTATCAACATAAAAAATGATACATATTTCAGGCTGTTGCAGTTAGAAAAAGTTTTATTGCTAGAGAACGCTGAAATAGATCTGGAAGATTTGAGACTATGCTGCAGTTTTGGTGATTCTTTTTTCATATTTGTATATAGTATATGCTATTACTAGGAGTCCATTTTTGGTTCCAAGTCAATTCCAATATTAAATACTTTGCTTACGTTCCAATACACTATTCACTAATATGCTTCCTATTTACTGCAGCACTATCAGACAAAATACCAGTTTTAAGATTTCATTAAATACAAATTTCACCATTGTAATTTTATATCAACTTCTCATTTAGCTGATTTACTCGCTAGGAAAAAGTGTTTTTTTTTTTTAAATTGCTGCATTTTGGCGCCTTAAATTAGTACTGTTTGCATACAGTTTATTTCATTATTAGGTGTTCCTGACTCTTTACGACCATTATGTTGGCGTCTACTTCTTGGTTATCTACCTGTGGAGCGACAGCAATGGCCCATTTATCTTCAAAAGCAACGTGAAATCTACAATAGCCTTGTTGAAGATGTAATCGTTCATCCTGATCAGTCGTCTATGACCCGAAATCACGAGACTACCGCAGATCATGTATATCTTTTTTTTTTTTCAGTTTCTTATTAAAATGTAGCGTTGATTATCCGTCCTTTTGTGTAAATAAAGCAATGAGATGAAGTTCGTGTTAATATTTGTCAGGTGGTAGGGATATATAATAAATTATCTATTTTTGACTAATTCACTAAACTGAGGAGTTTGGTCCTGATGCAGGGATGCAGTTTTAGTTTATTTTTAGCCGTTAAATCTCAATCCAGATAGTCAGTGGAATAATTATTTCAAAGACAATGAAGTGTTGGCTCAAATAGACAAGGATGTTCGGCGGCTTTGTCCAGAAATCGATTTTTTCCAACGAATTACTTCATATCCACATAGGTATTCCTTTTAAAAAAAAGAATTGAAAGATTTTTTTTTTTTGCATCATCATATTCATATCCTTGGAATGGATACATTTTCTGGCATTATGTAATTTTTTTACGAACAGTTCCGGATATGTTTCTCTCTCATACTCTTTACATATATATAGCTCCAAATTTTCCTGATAAATTAAGAAGAAAGATGTTCGGTATTTAGCTTACATCTTCCTTTTTTCTTTTTAGTTTTTTTTTTTTATTGTCATGATTATTCCATCATGTATCACACCTGGCATAGTTCATTTGCTAGGCGCAGAGATGCAGGAGTCATAAGTTGGAAAAGCTTTCATTATCAGGTATTAGATTTAATCTGTGATCATTAGATTACTGATGGTATTAATTACTGTAAAAATTGTTTTGTCTTGTTTGTAGATCAGCAGCAAAAATCAATTTGTCACGTCGTATTCAGCAGGAGAACTTTTGTTTTGAAGTTCCACCAAGCAGTCATTTCGGTGCAGGAAATGTCAGTTATTTTTACTATATCTATAGTTTGTCTTATTACACAATTATCTTTCCATCATTTTATGAGTTTTCTATAGTTGTCTTTTTTTCCAGTTTATTGCATTACCAGCTAAAACAGCCAGCAAGGAATATTCCAATGTCGTTGACGAAAATATTGAATATCACTGGCAAGTAGTTGAAAGAGTGCTGTTCATGTATAGTAAACTTAATCCAGGGGTTAAGTATGTGCAGGTAATGTCGAAATTATTTCATCATGTATAGCTAATATGTGCTATTGCTTTGCAGAAATTTCTGTTCAGTTTTTTTAATTGAACAATCTAATAATGATGTAATTGTTAAGGGGATGAATGAAATTATGGGTCCATTGTATTATGTATTTGCAAGCGATGCAGACGGAGAATGGGCAGAAGCGGCTGAAGCGGACACTTATTATTGTTTTCAACTGCTGATGAGCGAAATTAAGGACAATTTTATTAAAACTCTGGACAGTTCCGTCTGTGGCATTGGTAAGCCTTTATTTAATGAGTCAGCAACATTTACTGAGCAGGTGATGGTGCAGTCTCATATTTGGAGTATTGAGAGGGAGGAGGAAAAAAACTATGATTCATCTCTCGACTTATGTCTGGTCTACTCACTTAGGTTTGGCACCACTTGATCTCAATTAACCAATATTTAGCATAGTTGTCTCAGATTATCAATGTTTTCATAGTTTTTGCTGGGCTTAAAAAAAGCTGAGTTTTGCATTTCCTCATTTCGATGTGGTTTTCGAAATGTATTTCGTATAGTTTAGTGAAAATAGAAGAGATCATTTTCGCTTTGAAACATCAAATAATTTGACTTTTGGCATTATGTTACCGAACGTACATTATTTTACCGACGTTACAGAGTCCCTTCTGGCCGAATTTAATGAAAGATTGAGGAATTGTGACCTTGAGCTGTATAATCATCTGATCAGTGTGGGCATTAAGCCGCAGTTCTATGCATTCCGCTGGCTTTCTTTACTTTTGTCACAAGAATTCTCCTTACCAGGTGAATGCTTCTTTCACTGGCACAAAATTCATTTGTTGTGTCCAGAAAATAATTCAGAAATATTAAATTTGTAGATGTTATTAATATATGGGACTCGTTGTTTTCCTCACCTGATCGTTTACGATTTCTCCATTGGATATGCTTAGCAATGATGGAGAAAGTCCGTATTCCGTTGCTTGAAGGAGACTTTACAACATGTTTGGAAATGCTACAGGTAATCTGATTTAATATTTATGTTGTTCATATATGTTATTCATATGTTATTAAAAAATACATTTGACTACTTAGGTTATCGTTCACAATACATAAGAAGTGCGAAGCTTTTTTTTTAAAATGCTTCAATCTCTCTTAAGTCATTACCATCATTTTCTATTTGGAGTGAAATTGATATGTTGCTAAGCTTGTTTTACATTTCCATTCATAGAGTATGTTCAACAATCCTTCGAAAATTCTTTTTATGCCGATCGTTACATATATATATATATATATAATGCTCAGAACTGCAACTACTACTACTTTAATGAAATGAAATCTTTTACCTCATTTAATGTTGCTTTCAGACAACTGAATAAGTTGTAGCTGAATCTGTCAGTGCCTATATCAGTGTTCTTCGGATACTCAGAGAAACAGTAATTTACTACCATTTTTTCAGAATTATCATGAAACTGATGTCGGAGAACTGATTGTGATTGCCCACAAGATGAATGAAGGGTGCTACTGTTTCAAAAACTCGTGTAGGGACAGCACAAATTCAAAATTAGAAATAAATCCAACAGTCAAACTTGCTACTGCCTTCACTAATGTTTTAAGGACATTGTCAAAGAAATAGGAATACACTGTTATTGTTCTTTAACACTACAATTATTTATTTAATTCTGGATGATAGATGTTTCTGGAGGAACTCGAATATTCTTAATAGAGAATGAGAGACATTTTGAATCATATTAAGCAGATACTGTTGGCATATTTGTACCGTATTCACTATATGAATGTGGAATAAATCTTGTTGGACAGTAAATTATTATTCAGTTAATTAATAATAATAAGCAAGCATTTAGCTAGGTGATTATAAATGTTGAAAAATAGTAAGGTAGATGGTATTAGACGCAAATGTTCTTTGAGAAATAGAAAACTGGTGCATGTAAGCGCAAGTTGCAAATGAAAATTTTAAAGTATGATGAATTTGTCGCGAAAGCCTTGACATTTATTTCTCGCATTTTTCTTATGAATATTCAAATACTTCGTGTTTAAATATAAAATGTATGGAATTGATTATATTGATGTTTTACTTCTATGCCTTTCTTGCGAGTGAGGAATTTTTTAGATTGTGCAAAAGTGGTTAGCATCACTTTCAGATTAGTAAAAGCAAAATACGGTGTTTTCAATTTGTTAATTTTGTCAATATTTTATCGAATTTAGCTTCATTTTCACGTTGCCATAATATTATAAATCTATTTGGATGCTATTTGCATCCTTATTCGTCGTATTATTGAAATCTAAAGCATTATGATGTGTTATTTATTATCATGTTCTTATTGATGAACTTTTTTATTATATCATCAGGACTTTTCAGTGTAGGGCATTATTATGTAAATTTTCTGACGATAATGTGTTTGTCAGTTTCATCATGAAGTGCCTGCAGAGATAATATTGCCTTA
Organism: Mansonella ozzardi; assembly: GCA_029876185.1. Lineage (NCBI taxonomy): Eukaryota > Metazoa > Nematoda > Chromadorea > Rhabditida > Onchocercidae > Mansonella > Mansonella ozzardi. The sequence goes on along the minus strand of JARVGP010000012.1, from coordinate 90,444 downwards.
ATTGGATACTTATTAATTTTATAGTTTGTCGACTTTATAACGCAGTGTGATAATTTTTTTGATATTGTTTCATCCTTGGTTTTATACATTTATATTTTGATATAACGTTGAAAATATAGAAAATTTGAACTCGTTCTCATATACTGCAGAAAATTCATGGTTTTAGCCCACCAAAATATGATTTTGATTTCTTTTTAGTTTGGATAATCCGTTCATCTGACGTTTCGAGCATTCCTGTAATGCAATTTAGACCTGTTATCAAAGAGGATGGATGATTACCGTAATTCATTGTTGGCGTTGGAAGTGGATGGGGTCGGTCAGGTAAGACTGAGGTAGTGAAAGTTTTGCGCGGAATATGTAAAAGGTTTCGAGGTATAACTGAGAACTCTTGCGTACATGAGCTTGTGTGTGTTTAGTACAATTATATGAGTATAAGCCATTCTTTTGTTATAGCGATAAGGTGATAGTGTTGAGATTGAGTTGGCGGTACTTTATTCCTCTTCAGAGATTTGCTGAATATTGATTATCAACAATTATCAGCAAAATGAACAACGAATTCAAACAGGGAAGTAGTAGTACAACTCCAGCTGCAGTAAACGGTCAGAACAACCCAACTCAGGGTGTTGCAACGCCACAACAAAAAACTGTAGGACGTGTCCAAGGTTCTACGCCATCCGGTATGTCCTTTCATTTTTTGTTCGGACTTTCTCTGAGTAAATTGTTGCAGTTGAAATAAACCTACTATTTCAGCTTCTATTTCAAATCCAGTAACTACGCAGAGCGTAGCACCTCAATTTGCCGTTGCAACGCCGCACAGTGTGACACATAACGCTAATCCTGAGGTTTTTGGTTTTTTTCTTGAAGTATAATGAATGCTTGATATCATTCTTTTATACTAAGTAAGTTGGAAATCGGAAATTATAGTTTTATCCGAAAATTATTGATACCGGTAATGTTGTTTTTAGGTGCTGTCCGTTTTCGAATGCCCAGTTTGCATGGATTACATGATGCCACCCTATCTGCAGTGTCAGAGTGGTCATCTTGTATGTGGCAATTGCCGTCCTAAACTAACATGCTGTCCCACGTGCAGGGGTCCAGTTCGTATGTTTCTTCATCATCCTAGTGAAAATTAAAATTTCGTTGTTATGCTTCAAACGTTTTCTGTTTTCTCTAAAGGAAGGCTGGAGGATGTTTTTCATTATTTTTCAAATTTTAGCCAGTATAATTACATTAATTTTTTATGCGTTTTACCCAATATTTTTACAGCAAGTGTTCGAAATTTGGTACTGGAAAAGATCGCAAACACCGTCATGTTCCCCTGCAAATTTGCTGGCTCAGGTTGTCCGCTTACATTTTCACATGTCGAAAAAGTAGAGCACGAGGAGCTCTGTGAGTTTCGGTAAGCATTCTGCTCCCGTTCTGGCGGTGTTGGAAAAAGTTGTAAATACGGTCATGTTTCCGGAAATTTTTTATAGGGAGATCCTCATTTTCCTTCCCTTTTTCCCTCTTACTAAGAGAGAAGTATAATATTTGCTTGCGAAGCGTCACTTATTTTTATTGACATTATCTCCTTAGTTGAAGTATTTTTATGTTCGTTAAGTATTGTTTTATATTCTTTAATATGCATATTTCTAGCCCATATTGCTGTCCTTGTCCTGGGGCATCATGCAAATGGCAGGGAAGTCTTTCGGAAGTTATGGGACATCTCATGAAAGTTCACAAATCTATTACTACTCTACAGGGTCAGTTTATTTCTCTTGTTTCATGGAAAACCAAAAAAATTCTGGTATCATTATTATTTGCTCACAGCATGTTTTTATGTCGTTATTTTTCTTCATTATGAATAGTATGGTATTTCAACAGTGAATGAAACTAAAAATAAGAGTGGAAATTACTCGCTGTATTGGTTATTTCTTTGTAAAGAATGACTTTTATTTTTCTCTAATAAATCCTAATCTTTCGAGCTTCTTTGTGATGAGTTAAAGGTAATAACTGATCAGTTTCTGTACGCTACATCTAAAGTTTACTGTGAAGAGAAAATATTCAAATGATCTAATTACAGGTGAAGATATCGTCTTTTTGGCTACTGACATCAACCTACCTGGTGCTGTAGACTGGGTAATGATGCAGTCTTGTTTCGGTTACCACTTTATGCTCGTGCTAGAAAAACAAGAGAAGTTCCAGGATGGTAATCAAATGTTCTATGCTGTCGTGCAACTGATTGGTGCTAAAAAGGAATCCGAGAATTTCATGTATCGGTATGTTTTCTATTGGACATGAAATGTTGGAATGGGTTAAGTTTGTCAGACGACTGTTCCGGACTAATTCCTTTTGCGAAGCAATTTTGGACTTTGTGGTACGTTGCTCGTAAGCCATCTTTGGACTATATGTAGGAGTTTTTTTAATAGCTCGGAAACCTTTGATATGGATTGCCAAAACTGGTGCTTCGAATCCGTTCAAATAAAATACAGTATGTGAAAGAAAAATTAAATTGGATTTCAGGGAAAGTTTGTTCTTTTGAGTTCCATATATGGAACTCTAATTTTGTTCTCTTTGCAGGCTTGAATTAGCGACACATCGGCGTCGTTTTAGCTGGGAGGCATCCCCACGTAGCATACATGAGGGTGTGGCACACGCAATATCTCTGTCAGATTGTATGGCATTCGATAGCCAGACAGCCCAGTTGTTTGCGGAAAATGGTAATCTTGGTATTAATGTTACGATATCTATGGTTTGAATTTCTTCAAAGCTAACCATTTTTTGATGTCATATTGTGGCTATAGGAGGGACTATAAGGATGGATAGAGGAAGGTTCGGTATTACGCATATTTGTAAATTTATGATTTTGATTATTATTAATAGCAACAACAGTATCTATGAATACTTTTTTTTCAAAGTGGTCTCAGCTTGGCGCATGTTAAATTATCTCCGGAAGCAAAATTTAATAAGCTTATTTTTGTATTTCTGTATGTCGCGGTTGTATATATGAATTCAGCGAATTTGCATTTATTTATTCCCATGAGTTTTAAAAAATCATCCTGTGCAATTATTTTTGGTATGGTATAGCAGCACGAATTCCGAAACTTTACTTATGTAAAGTAAATTAAAGCCTTCAAGAAAAAACATACTTTTACAGTTGGAGTCGGTTTCACATGTGCGGTTATTAGTTACTAATACGAGAATTTCTGTCTATATGTGTAAATGACATTTACCATGCATCGAACTTCTTTTTAATTATTTTCTGTCATCATATTCCCAGTGACTTCAGCAAACAGTGGGTAAAAATCTCCTTTTATCAGCAAAAGATCCTATCAAAATTCGACACTGCCATTATGCAGACATTAAGTGATGGTATCGTTTATAGTCATCACCAATATCGGTTCTCTCAAAAATTTATCTTAATTCGTTTTCTGTTCAGTTGATCATATGTCTCTCTATCACATTGGTTAATTAACATCTGCATCTTTTGCTTAGCTGTGTTCTGTTGAATTTCTTGCTTTAATATTTCACTCTGGTTTGTAGTGATAAAAGTTTAGTCTACATTTCAGAACTGTTTTTATGTTATTTGTTTTTGTTTGTTAATCATTATATTCCTACGTCTGTTTCATTAATGCGGAAGAAATTTATCTTTACCGTTTACAAAGATACTAACATATTTAAGACGAAAATTCAGACTCCAGAGACAGAGTAATTAATTATACCAATCGATTCTTATTGAAAATAATAGAAAATTGATTAGATCAATCAGTTCAGCAATTCAGCAATCTAAAAACTGTTGCATGCATTTCTGATGTAAATTTATATTCATCAAATTATCAACCTCTGTCACTCGGAAGCTGACATCTATCATTATTCACACAGGTTGTATCCTCGCTGATAAAATTATTCCGTAATGTACTCAGCTAGGATGGATAATGACAGAAGAGATCCGGGCAATTATCGAACTCAAATGCTGTATTTTTGTATATACGTAGTTTACTTTTCTGTTTATACGTATCTGTATCAAACGATGATAATATACTGTTCGTATTTACTGTAATAAATGTTCTCTGTTTAAATTAAGTTTAATTGGTGACTGTTTGTTAAATTAATAGCCATTTAATCTTTATCTTCACTAATTACTCGAGACAGGCAAAAATCTAGACTATGAAAATCGAACTTTTATTGAACATGAAATTTAAAAGATGCGATATCTTTCAAACCAAATTCAATACAATCGCCAGATTTTACAGCTGTTACGCCCGATGGTGTACCCGTGAGGAGCATATCACCTGGTTCCATAGTGATATATTTTGTTAAAACTTCGATTAAAGTTGGTATATCGAAAATCATGGCGTCCGTTCGACAGCGTTGCTTTTCTTGATCATTTATACGACAAAATAGCTCGATGTTATGTGGATTGGCAATTTTGCTAGCCTCGATGAAACTTCCTACTGGACATGAGGTGTCGAATGATTTTGCCAGGAACCATGGTGTCCCTGCCTTTTTCGCTTCATCCTGAAAATTACAACTTGTCAAAAAATACGTTGTATTGAAATAAGCATCTGGCACAAAACCACCAATTATTGGCATTTCCGTGGTTCAACACCTACACTACTTCGAAGTTCATTAGAACAGTCAGAATCTAAGCACCGAAACTTTCAGATAGCATTAAAGGTTTTTATTGCATACTGAAAGAATCTGATGGCAAATAACCTGAAAATCCCGAGCTGTCATATCCAAGGCTGCTGTATACCCGCCAATATAGTTAAATGCTTGTGAGGATGGAATATTTTTCGCTATTCTGCTGAAAATTACGCCGAGTTCCACTTCTTCATGCAATATCTTACAACCAAGTGGTGGAACGATAGGCTGTCCTTGTAACACATAGCTATTTGTTGATTTCACGAAAAACAATGGTATTTTCGGTACGGTATTTCCCAATTCCAAAGCGTGCTCCTGTAAAGATCCATTCATCTGATTAACTCTTTCAATTTTGTTGCATTCACAAGAGTATTTAAGATGGACAAACCTTATAATTTCTACCAACACAAACAATTTTCTTCCCAATACTGCAGAAATTTGACAACTGTGCAACCATTCTAGAGTAGGTCCCAACCAGATCAATTACAAGTTAGTGACTCAAGGGAACGAGCGAGTATTCGCCTGGAACTCATGAAAATTTGATGTCTAAATTATCTCTTAACTAATTAATTGAATTTGTGATAACTGAACAAAATCATTGTCGCATTTTATCAGAAATTTTATCAGTACTACCATGATTGAGGGATATTCGTAGTTAAAGTAAGTAATATTTTTAGCATTATCACTGAATATCATTCGTAGATTTCGTAACGAATGGATTTACGTATTACATGGCTTGCAACGGCTAATCATATTTTCAAATTTTTCAAAGTCTTGAAGACACGAATGGTGAACTTTCTGGAGTACTAATAGCAAGTAGCAGAAAAAAAGTTTGTTTATTATTGCTATTTTTGTGTACACTATTCTTATCTGATTATGCGATATGTTGAGTTACTAGTGATAAGATTATCAGTTACCAGATATTCAACAATCGATCAATTTTTGTCTTCAACACATGACTGGTAGTGTTTATATTCGAGTTCCTTTTATTTTGACTTATTCAATATGTCGCTTGAAACTTTTATAACACAGTAAATATTTCTCCTAATCACATTATATATATTTAATCATATATAATTAAATTATTAATTTTAAACAACAGTTCATGCAAGATATTCCATAAAAATAAATATAAACCCGGAAACTGACTGACTGTTGCTAATTTGCGCGACTTATGCTATTGGCAAGTTGCCGTTGCTGTTGAGCTCTTGATACAAATACAATACATTCAGAGAAATTACTTAAAAATAATTTATTAGAATTTTTATTTAAAAATTTTATCCATTCCAAACAATAATAATTCAAAAAAATTAGGTAGTTTCAAAAAGATTTGAAAAAGTCTGATGATCCTCGCAAAATGACCAGATAAGTATAATTCTATCTTCATTTATAAATTATTTCCATCATTCTATGGAAAATAATTTTCCAAACAGCAAAAGTGAAGATATTATTATCACAAAGGAATGTTGAATAAGAATGAAATGATTGTACACAGGAAAATCCTTGAAATAAGACAACATTTATATATCCGATAAAGGAAAAAGCATTAAAAAATTAAAGCAATACATAGATTTTTTATAATAATATGATGAAAAGCAGAATATTCCTGATTAAGAAAACGGAATCCAGCGAGCTTTTAATTATTTAGATTACATTGTAGAGAATGCGATTAGGACAGAAATGTGGAATAGCGCTTGTAATCATTTCCTTGCTTAGAATCATTAAATTAATTTCATTTAATTCACTCGAAACTCTTTTAGGAACGGTGTTATATTTCGTACCATTCCGAAAAGTATTTGGCAAGTGTTTTTTTTCAATGCATTCAACTACATTTCTTGCTCCATCTTCCTGAAACAGCTGGTATGAACATCTTTTCATAAAATGCATTTGACTCGTAATTTAAACTTGGAAATTGTTTGTTCGAGATTGTCGAAATCAATAAATGAAAACGTACAACTCGAGAAAGAAATTGAGATGCTCGCATGGTTTTTAAAATTTTTCTTATCCGTGGAGAGATGTTGTTACTAAGCGATGTATTTACTGCACCAGGATGGACCGCAATTGCTTGGATCCCTTCGATACGATCAAGATAACAAGACAGCATTGCTGTTGCTAATTTTGATCTGCATAATAAATAAAACTTAATAGATCCAGTCTAGATAAGAAAAATTTTAATTTTTTTTATAATTAAGAATATTGTGTCACTTAAACAAATTATGGCAATGAAGATATGAAAATCGAACGACCTGGCATAACTGAGCCATCCGGAAGTATTATTTGACGGCGAAAACATTTTCTGTAGGCGATTGCGCTTCGAAGATACTTTCGGACACAATAATCTAAATCAAAGATAAATTGAAGCCTATTATTTTCCAGTTTACGAATTTCAATCAGAATCAATTAAAATAAAATCTCACAACATGTTTTTTCACATTTTATCCCTATAGATAAGATAGCTCTCGAACAAATTTTTCCATGTTTTAATCCATGAATATTTAATTGGAAGTATCGAACATTTCCGTAAAGGATATTTAGTTTGAAATTCAAGAAAATTTATGACGTTTGAAATTTATAATGTTTGATCTATTCCCACAGAAAGTAGAAAAGATTGAGATGCCCTTTTTTGACGGTAAGAGTACAACAAAAATATGGCAAATTCGAGTTGACCATGAGTAAAAGTTTCCTGTTTTACTTGCTTCGTAAAATTTGTTTGCACTTTATTCACTGGATAAGTGCCGATAAAAAAAAATTGACCCACTTTCGATCCAAAGTGGACGGATGAAATTTTTCATGTATTTTCGAATAAAATACATAAATTTTTGGAATACCTTCATGATCTCTTTAATATCTTCAAAAAGTAAGATATCTACCATTATTGGTTTCCAGTGAAATTTTATTCCATCTATGAATTAGCAAGTGGATTAAATGAAATCATTTACATTGTAATCATTTTTTAGCCTATTCTTGTTGAACTTGCTAAATATTTAGTCAGAATACCTGAACTTTTAAGGAAATTTATAAAAAAAATAACAATACCCTCTTTCTCTTTCTATTAAGAACAGGGTTTTGTCTCTGTCCTCTTTCTCTATTCGCACACTTAATAATTTGTCAAGAAGATAAGAGAGTAGTAAGACGCTTTTAATGGTTCTTTTTTAAAATATGGTCAACATTTTCTTTCCCTTCGTACTCGCTTCCTTCACTAAAGTATGCATGAATTACTTGTACAAAATAGACGTAAGTGCAATAATTTTGACTCCTTCTTTCGGCGTTGCAGCACCTATCAATTCGTTCAACAGATAAAATTGAGACAAATAATTCACCTGAAATTTGAATCTAATTAAATTCTATAAAGAATCTTTATGAAAGAATTGTATAATAGCAGCATCTATGATAAGCAAGTTCTCCAAGTAAATAGCTGCAAATAACAGATAGATACTTGGTGGAAGTATCATTCACTTTGATAACATAATATCTAAAATTGAAAAAATTAAAGCGAAATATAAATTAATGAGAAGACAAATGAAGTAACATATCTGGAACGTCATATCAAATCCATCCTTTGTTCTGCATATTTTTGGTAGTAACACAGCAGCATTTAAAATGATTATATCATAGCATCTGTAAGAATTCATCATGACTGAACTACAGATAGATATCAGTAGTGTCTGAAAGCATCCCAACGACAAAATAATAAGAATCCATCCAATAACTGTTTGATAACGAATGATGTAATTACCAGCTCATTTTAAAGTTTAGTATGTTGCAGTATATTTTCCAGGGTAATAAAAGTTATCTTTTTTAATAGACTGATTAACTAAATAGTTTCAAGGTTCTGATGGCTGCATCATGAATCTTCTTTAGAATTTCGTCTTCGATCTTATCAAGCATAGGATTGTATAGCAGCAAATGTCCTGTCCATTTATCTCTCTCTGGAGATAAATGGACAGGACATTACGAAAACGAATCAATATGGACTAGAAATATTTCTTCTAATTACTAAATTTAAATTTGCTTTCACAGCTTTCTTTAAGTATTGCACTTATTTCATCATCGAAAAGAATGCAAAAATTCAAAGAGACTGGGAAAATTTGAAATATTGAAAAATTGAAATTCTACAATAAAGAAAAATAAATATTCACCTCTTTAGGGCGATAATCATACTAACACTCTTTGAAATTGATGACAGTGCACTCAGATCAATGATAATGAAATCAATGGACGCGCTATTGCCCTGAAAAGCATTTGAAGCTTTTTAGGACTACTGCAAAAAATATCGCAGTACTTCTCTTGATTCTGTGTCACTAATTGTAACAAAACTTGTTACAAAAAAGTACAAATAATTGTAACAAATAACATAGCATAGGGAACAAAACTTTATCTATTTCATACTATCTTCTTTCAATTCTTAACTTCAGGTGTCTTTCTTTAAACGATTTAAAGGCAGAAATTTATTCAAGAAAAAACATAAAAATATTAACCCTTGTTGCATAGTTACTTCCTTTAATAGATCTTAGTTTATTAAAATTAAATAAATTTCGATGGAAATTAGATGAAAATGACAGAATAAAATGACAAACCAATCGTCTATTAATGGATTCACATGCGTTTTTCGCCTTATCAATGTTACGGCATGCAATGGTAACGTGATATCCTTTGGCGCATAGCTGTAGTGCAGTATGATAACCTAAATATATATTTCAACCTTTTAATCAATCCATATGATTTATTTACTTGTTTATAGTTTAATCACCAGATGAATTATAATAAATGGCTAAAAAATAAAATACATGACTAAACAACATGTGCTTTCATAAGGAGGAGAATAATGACTAGGCCAATGACAAGATACGCCATGCATCCATCCCATGTCCGAATAGTTCTGATATTTTGGATTTAATATTGGTTTATCATTTTAACAGATGCCCGATACCTCACTAATTGATCGGGATCGATATCCAAGCTAGTTAATAATTATTAGTTACAAGTGGTCAGAAATCTTTCGAATATCCAATATCCACTGAGTAATGCTTTCAATACGATTAAAGCTATAGGTTATTTGCCCAGTAATAAAATTCACAGGGCCTCCATAATGAGGCAAAAAACATTTCAGAGGAAAGAGATACGTAATAAATAATTCATGTTCAAATAAAATTATTGGCCTGAATTTTATTACTGAAATGATGATAAAATTTAGCTAACCTATTCCCTGATTTGCTCCGGTGATGAGAACAGACTGTTGTTGGCGATTAATAGTTGCCATATGAAATATATTTTTTAAGTGAATTGCACAGTTTACTGCAAAATATGATAAAATGAATATGTAAAATCCGTATTTATAAATATAAATAATAAATAAAGATGTGTGTATAAAAGAGTAATAAATATATGTACATAAATAACCAAACCAGAACATATCAGATTGAGAGGCTGCTCCGCCCTTTAACGCTCGAATAATAGGTTGATTGAAAGAATTGAAATTTTCGTCAACATTATCCGTTTCGTTTTGATCTAACATCACTTTTCATGCTGTATTGCATCTATAAAAGTGATTTGAAACTTCAACCTTTGTGTTACAACAATTTCGTATAATATTTCCGCCATTCTTATTCAATATGTTTTCATGTGATTATGGCCACCTGTTTTTCACGTGATTATAACTATTCAAAAATCAACAAACACAAAGTACTTTTTTCTACGATGCAACAAAAACCCTTACCAATTATGATTATCTATAATAAATTAAACAAACAGAAGAGCAACTGGAAATAGCGCTTTTTGGAAGTCTTCCACTTGTGGGGACTTCATCATTCTTAATAAGCCGTACAAGATAATCATGTTTAGCAGATAACCATTTAACATGAGTACCTCTTTTAATCACCATACATTGTACATCATTGATGTGTTGTCAAACTATGAATGATTATCAACAGAAAAAATATTATTCCAACAAATAATGATTAAGCTGAACTGCTGAGAATGTGATACGAACTATTTTTTTCAAACTGTCGAGTATTATTTGAATAAATCACAAATTAATCCTTTATTGGACAGAACTAAAAAATATATTCATTTTCGACATAACAGAAAATGTTTAGATGCAATTTTGAAAACAGATTTGGATGAATTTTGATTTTCTTAAAGTTAGCTGCACCAAAAAACTGAAGTGAAGTAAATTTGACCGATCCGAAACACATGAAAATGAACTACCCAACAATTAAGCAACTGCGCCTAGCGCTTCAGAGCGCTTTTCACTACTGAAAATTTTGCATTTTAATGTGTTCCATGAAAATTTAATATAGATGAACTTTAAGATGAGCATTTCCCATGTTTCCCGAAAACTTGGCGTAAGATTTTCGGCAAAACAATACACACTCTGATTTGCAAAATAATCGTGAATGCAAGATAATCAAGATGTTTCGTTGCCCCGATCAGTCATTGGTGATGACCAGCAATTGCTTTTGACAAAATTTCAACGAAGTACATTGAATTTTGATCTTGCAACTACAAACTACAAATTTAGCTTTGGCATTTTACAGTATTTAATAAGCAGAAAAAAAGGAGTCAAGTAATTTGAACTGAAATGTTTTAACGCAATCCGAAACAGAATTTTCAGCGGATGACAAGAGATTTGATAATCGCATAGCGCTATAAAAATGTTCAGTGCGTTTTCGTAAGCGAAAATTTCAAAAACTGAAGAACAAAAATGGATCATTTTATTCACTGTCTTCAAGGCTTATTCTTCAGTGGTATCGATAATGAATCATGAATTAGTAGAAGTTGCTAAGCCTTCTTGATACTGCTTACTATTGTTTGTTACACGACGACATTGAGTAATTTTTATTTTTAATATACGAAGAGAAGTGAGATATTCAATAAAAGAATTTCCGGTAATAAAAAGAAAAAATCCAATATTTTTATAATTTACACACGTGAAAGATAATGCTAATATTCGGAGTCCATTGCGATCGGAAGGCAATGTAACATTGACAAACCATATTTTTATGTGAATGTATCTTATTTCCTTATCTTCAAAAACGTTACTTGTACAATCACTTTTAAACATGAGGAGTCATTTGGCTTCAGCCGCGATATATTTCTTTCAAGGATTAAATTATGTAGTAGAGCAAATTCTTTTTCTGTGTTTATCAATAAGCTTTTTAATCGGCGCTGCGGCAGAACCTATTCAGAAGTGTAATCCATTATTAAAAAGGAATGGCACCAAAATGAAAAAACGCAATCAGGTCTTATTTGGTTGTTACAAGCATCAGACCAAGTCAAACTTCCCTATCTACTCATCCTTCATCATCTGATCATTCATTTGCATTTGAGACACATTATCGAGACCAGCATTAGCTTCAGTTCTTTCTTGCTTCCTCCAACAATAGCTTCGAGCGAGAATTGATCCCCGTGAAAAAGTATTTTGGGTAATGACTGCCTAAAAACTATTAGCAGTCAGTTCTTAATGTTGGGAACGACCAACAGCGTAGTTGCAACTAGATTAATCATGTGGTCTGCGCGTGATGTCGCTGATGTTGACATATTCGTGCTTTTATTGATACAGTATTCCATAATATGCACTGCTCGACCACATGCTACATCAACAACATAAATTCCACCCTCTTGCAGTTTATTTTGCATCCCTGTTGCAGTTACAAATTTGCTGATAACTCTTTGTGTATAGCTTCAGAAATTAATGCCATCAGTTAACCAACCCTGAGAATATTTTCAATTAACAGCAGGTCAATTTCAATAACAATTAACTGCTTCTGTTTCTCTCGCGAAATTTATGATTTATTAAATTTTAGGAGTTAAAGAACTCTCTGACGAAAGAAAAGATGTAAGCCCATTATTTTCAACAGTTATAGATTATATAAAACCATCTATTTACAACCAAAGTGCACCTTTTGCTAGGAATCAAAGATCAGGAGTGAAGAATTTGTGGAAACTTGCTAAAAAATTAATATTAGCTAAGATTCACATAATGAGCTGTCACTATTTAATTTTTTACTTCTAATTTGAAATCCTTCAAATAATTAAGAAATCATTTTTTAAATAATAACAATGATGTAGAAAGTTTGTGTTTTTTTGCAGATACAGAATTAAAAAATTACAATGAGTAAGATAGCATATTTTAATTATGCTTGCATTTAAATGGCATTCTGAAGCAGAGAAATGGGAAATGATAATATCAGTAAACAAGTATTGACGGAAAGGCACTTATGATTTAAGCTAAAAAAAAAGAAAAGGTAAGAAAAGTTAAAAGCAATAAAGAAGGAACAAAAGGTACAAGGAAAGTGGTGTACTGTGAATGTGCCTTGCCCTATTAAGTAATGCATTTATTTAAGCAAACCAAGCATGCAAACAAAAATATACTTTGACAGCGATTTTTCCATCTTTATTGAAGAGCTCGATGATAGCAGGATATGCCTAGACGTACATAAGGGTCGAACTATTGGTTGACAGTAATATATTTGCTACAGAAATCCATAGAAATATACAATGATTTTTTCACCATTCTCATCAATCTCAATAATCTTATCACATGTCATGAGATATAACCATTTCCACTCATACAATGAAGTTTCTCAACTCAACATTTCTAATATATAAATTAGTATACATCGGCAGTCTACAGTCCAATATTACCATTCTCCCATACCGGCTTCTTCATCGATCGTTGTGCAAAGGCATCGAATAAAGTGAAGCTCATTCCCTAGGATAAATCCAATAAAAAGTATTCCAGCATTCAGTATTTCTTGTAATAACTTACTCATCGATATAATTGGAAAAAATCAACAAAATTATGTGATCCTTGCATCTCACATTCCTCAAATCTCTACTGGAAAAATGTAATCTGTTGAAAATTCATCATCTACACTCTATTTTTGAAAGATACTTCAGCTTCAATTTTATAAGCTACATCTATCCGAACTTATCATTCTAATACTGATACTGATATTGATCATGATGTGGTTGGTGTAAGATGGGCTGAGAAAGGGAATGAAGTAATAAGCAACAAAGAAAATATCACGTGTTATCAAGAAATGCTTCAAGAAATCCTCCATTAAAGTAAAATGAAGTTTGAAGCAATGATTTCAACAATATAACTTATTCAGAAGGATAAATGAAAAAAAAAAAAAAAAAAAGAAGAGATAGAAAAGAAAAGAGGAAAAGTGTAGAATATGGGGAAATAAAAAGACAAAAATAAGCCATATCATAAAAGAAAGAAGTGTCACAATTATTAATAAATATAAAAATAAACTGTATCTTGCTATTATGATGGCTTATTGTTGATATTGCCATTTTTTCGTGAATTTTCACGAACAAATTTATGTATCATTAAGGTAATTTTTTTTTGTGGGAAATCTACAAAGGGTTGAATGGTAGTAAAGCGAAGTTAAAGCTGGGTCAGGAATACGGTAGCCTTTCCACAATGAATAATAATAAATGCTTGAAAAATAACGAAATAGACAATTAAAATGCCTAGATGAATCAGTATCGTTTCTGGAGAGAAAAAAAAAACGACTCTTTAAATTAAAGAAAAAAAGGGGAAGTTAAAACTTTTTTAAATAAAATTTTGATGTTTTAAAATGAACGAAAAAAAATACTCGAACATTATTCATAAATCCCAATAAATTAACAATCTCTGCAATTGGAGTTACTAGAAGGAATTGTGTAACGCAATGACACAAGTGTTTGCATACTGATGCCCAAATAGTGACACAGGTAGGCGGAATTCTTGCCGGTTTTAATAGACGAGAATAATTAGTTCAGATTAATTATTATTAAGGTAGAAGTTCCGAAGGTTCATTGTTTCAGGATTTATTCCAGTAACTTAAGTTATATTTCTAGTTCTGAAACAGTCAATTACAAGTGAAAATTAATATTCAGTGGTTTCCATGAAAGGATACTTAGATATTATTATAATGTTATAGCAATTAATGTTTAATTCATTCTTTTATTTAATTAAATGGAAATTTTGGCTTTCTTTTTAAATATCGATTTTCTATATTACCATATTCTACACATTTTTTTGTGTCGTTCTATTTGATCGAATCTGTCATTTGATTCCTATACAATCACTTCTATTTCATTAAAGCTTACTTTATTTTGCTTCCTATATCATCCGACCAAATAAAATGTAAAGCACTTCAGATAAGAAATATTTCACTTTGATTTAAGATAATAAATAATACAATAACTTCCTATATATTGCCTAGTTATTGGTACGATACTGATCTGGAAAACAAATTTATTATTATTGTTTTCGAAAGATTTACGGATAAGATTATTCGTAGATTAACTCTGTTGGTTTTTTTGGCAACCTAATTAGCTGAATGATTAAATGAAACTTTATTAACAAATTTTATGCTTTTTATAGTTCTTTTGAATTTGTCTTACCTATCTAAAGAGCCAGTATCACTAAAGAATGATAATGGAATGGTCTTTGCGATTTTACAGCACTGTGGTTTAGTTCTGATTGAAACGAAATGTTTGTTTATTTTAGCAAATACATTATAGAATCCTTCAATCAGTGGTCACTATCCGAATTTAATGGCTTTTTTTTTTCATTAAATACGAGTAGCGGCGACGTGCTTCCTCGCAGTACTAAATTTTGTAATATTTTAGAAATAAATTTTCAACATTTTCGTTTGCTCGTTTCAACACATATAGACAGTCACTTCTGTAAGAGCTATGTCCTGTCCGATAATTAATAATAGCAGTATCAGTGCTGTGTTGAATGTGTTGTCATTTTGTAGGTAAAAAGTCAATAAATTGCTAACGTACATACTTATTATCTACTCATTTATTTATTCTCTGCTATATTAACAAATTTTAGTAAAATTGTACAGGATTATTAAATTGAAATTAATACAGCTTAGAGGGGAATTCATTTCTTCATTTTGTGTGATAGGCGTACGATATATTTGAAATAGTTCTTTTAGAATGAAAGTATCATCTATGATTATAAGCACTGTCGTATTATAAATGTCAAAAAAAATTTCTATCATTCATAATTTCTTTCATATTCGTATATTTTATAATCTCCAGTGGTTTTTTTGCTTATGAAGGGCCCATCAATTCAAAGCATAAGTGTCTTCATTTCGTAGGATCGATTTTTTTTTTAAAAATTGCAGTGTGCGAAATAGTCTCAGTCAGAGAGTTTTCATACTCCAGCATACTTTCTCTCATTTGCTGGCAGCCCGTATTTGGAAAGTTTTACATTCTTTAAGACAGTACCTCATAGCTTCGGCACAGCAAGGATTTTAGAAGAGTTTTTCCGTATAAAATTTTTTCTACCATTCGATTTCTTTTTAACAAAGTAGAATATGATCGAGTTGAGCATGGGAGGTTTGTCTGTACAATTTGATGTTGATTTCTTTCGAATTAATGATCACCATATTAAGGTCAGAGTCTTTATTGATTTCTGATTTGGACAAAGCATACTAATATTTTGTTACTTCCGAAATTAACAAAAGTTTGTACTAGAAACCAATTATTTATGTTCTGGAGTTTCTTTTCAAAATAATACTCCATTTAGTTGCTTCCAACAATTTTCATTATCCAGTTATTTGAAGTTTTGTGAAAGTTGCAATGCTTTAGCTTTGCTATATTTAGGGAGCTGGGAGCTCGCTTATGCAGTAGTTACTAAGCTTAAAGCCTATAAGTAAACTTATATCTTGTAACTGTGGTACGGTCAAAAGACTGGAGGTATTCAACAGTTTATTTTTATTTCGGTTACTTTGTTTTGACGAAATTCTAGTTAAGAATTAGCTCCAAGGCTTATAGCTATTTAAACTCAGTAGTTACAAAGAAAGGAGAGAATCAGAATCACAGTACAGAAGTTGAATTTTTCCAAATATTCGTTATTTAAAATATATGAGTTGCGGAAATGTATGTTACATAAATTTCCTGGCTTATTTGAATATTATTTTGGATTGGGGAAAAAAATTCCATCAACATATCGAAGCAATAACAGGTCATTAAAAACTTTTTATTTTGATAGCAAGCGATTCGTGCATTGAAATTATTAGATATTTATCGTTTCACTCTTCACTTATTTGTAATATTCGAATAGCATCATTTGGCCAAGATTGGAGATGCTTCACTATTCCTCTACTATGAACACTAGCCTGCATCACTATTGATTCTGTTTAACCAAATGACCTAGCTATCCTTGTCCGAGGTCTGCTTCGCATTAAAATGCCATTCATGCTTTTCAGTCATTCTGCTGAACGTCGATTGGATTTTTTTTGCATTCTCTACATTTACTTCATCCAGAAATGCTTCGTTTCTCTTGGCAAAATACTTCTGCAAATTCACAGTCAATTCTTTGTTTCGATTGCAAAGATTTGTTTTTAGGAACATGGTACCATAAAATGAAAAGTTTTAAATTACCAAATTTGCAAATTTGATGAAATAATTTGATGAATATTTTTTGCAAAGATATTTTAAAAAAACGGTATGATTAATAAACTCGTATAAAAAGTGTTCAACTTATCATACATTGTTAAGTTTCAAAAAGGATGAAGTATTTCTTTAATTATAAAAATGATATACGATCATAAATCAACAAATAAAAAATTGAGGAAATTATTGCAGGAAACAATGATCCTGTGTATTTCTTTTTAGATTGATGTCTAAATTTTGTAATTCTAGATAAAAGACGTAACCTAAATCGAAGGAATTCTTTAGATGACTGTTCCATGAAATCAAACAAAAATTGAGACTATATATATAATAGTGTAAACTGATGCCTAATTTCATTTTACAATATCCCTATGTGGCGTGAATTACAATTTAGTGAAGAACGATTTAGTTTAAAGGTTATAAGAGTCGTTTCATATTTCATTACACTGCTGTATCCATTCCAGGATGACAGGAGTTTTGTTTTGCATTCGTACAGACCAGTGGGTTCTCCTAACCGGTAGGTTCGCTAGGGCAGCACCATGAGTATAAAACAGCGGAGCTGTTATGCTAAAAGTTTTGATTAAAGTTTAATTTCAAATTAATAGAATTTATTATTTTTGAACTTTGTATCTGCTATAAATCTGGTACAAATAGGGAATTAGCAGAGAATTCGTCACAACGATTGAAATGCCATGAGGTCTTGCAAATAATTTCACAAGGAAAGCCCATATAGAAAAACAGTATTGCTTGTGTATATTTGAAATGTTCTAATGGCAACGTTTAGAATGTGTTTATGTGAAACTGGCTTTTATGAAAATCAGTTTCATATTTGCATTAGAAATTCACAAATGAAAATATTTCTGATTAATGGTAGCATTTTATTTTTGCATTGTTAAGGGAATGCGATTCGCAAGGGATCAATTTCTCAAATAAATCTTTTTTGCAGTTTTGTTAATTTGTTTTATTCAATTGAAATTGCATGAGCATAGAAGTATGCTATTTACTTTTACCGATTTTTTCTTTTATGTTTGGCTTTAAGCATTATTCTATTGACTGCCTCATTCACTTTTGTTATGTGAAGATGAGGGGAATTCTTTATATGTAAGCTAATTAGTTTCTTATATACTAACTTTATGTGTTATTTCATACTATTATAGTAGGATTCCGTCCTAAATTTTTATTCTTATATTTAAATTTTTTGATATATATATTTACATATATATGCTATTGTAATCTTGTCACGTCTTTCTCCTATAGCTTGTTGCTACGGAGTTCGTAGTTCTACAAGCTTCGTGCTTTCAATTGTTTACTATGTCTAATTTATAGTTATAGTTGTTTTATCTTGGTTTAATAAGGGCCTGTCCATAATTTTATTTATTTTCATACCATGAATGAGAAGGAAGAGAGGAAAAACAACTAATAGTGATATTCTTCTATCATTTTTTTATATATTTATGCTGCTGCTTCTGGGTGATTTTTGACCGCTATCATTTTTTTCCAGACTATAAATTATTGCAAATTCCTTATTTCTGCTTTTTCGAACATAAATGTACTAACTTTTTGGTTATGCTTCGATTTTTATGGAAAAAATTTTTGAACGTCCAAAGTTACTAACAATTTTTAGACTGTTCACTTTTCATACCGACGATAGTAATGCTCCATATTCGCTCCTCATGCATTTATGTCTTTTTTATTGATTTAGTTGTAGTTGGGAAAAGCTAACTCCTGTGTTTATATGACAATTTCGTTATTGATTATTTAGCATATAATAACATGTATTGGGTATTGGAAGGGAAGATGGCATCTATGTTTCTTAGTTTAATGATTATCAACAGCATAAGTTTAAGTTTTAAACCATACTGAAATATTACATGTATGTCTGTCTGTTGTTAATTGTTAATTCGTATTTTATCGAAAGATTTGTTTTTTTATGTGCCTATATCACATAATAATTGTTATTGTTTCTGTGCGTCATCGTTTTGAAAATGGTTGGTTTTGTCATTGCAATACTAATTAATCCTAATTAAGTTGGATATTTAACATCTGCACTGTTTTTTAAATCGTATACAATTTGAGGGGGAAAATGCACTGCAGTGATAAGCAACATTTTTTTTTTCAGTGCAACAAATCAAAAGACAGCAGTTATATCACGCGACGCCACTTGGCGCGGTGAATTCTTAAGGATGTCATGCATTGAACATAAAGTCCCACCAGGTGGATCTTCTGATATTCTGTCGGATGGTTCCTCCAGTGTAAGTAGTGTCATTTTTTTATCTCGCTCATAGTAGTACCTTTTTTTTTGTAATGTTTTGAGATAGCATGTTTTAAATAGAATAAATTAGTGGAGCAGCTAGGCGAATATCCATAAATTTGAAGGAAATCAAAATCGTTTACATTCTGTACGATTCAGTATGATAGCAAATGTAGTATTTTACGAACATAGCTCAAGATTAAACAGATTAAGGATTGAATAGTCAGAACATCATTTGGTTTGTTTATTTATATCTCCATGTCGTGAAATTCATGAAACTTTTTCGTGAGAATATCTGTATGGTATTCCTGGGAAACCTCTGTAGCTTTGGAGTTTTCATGTAAATATCATGTTTGGATTTTGAGAATGAAAACTGCACCTTCAATATTTTAACTACTAAAAAATTATAATGATATTTCCTACTATGAAAAAAAGTGCTAGGCTAGGCTTTTCCATGGCTATTCTCATTGAGATTTCTCAGTTATGGGCTTAGTGCCATTTACAAAGAATATCATTTCTCTATTTTATTAGTCTTCTAGATTCCTTTTAAATATTCTTATTCTTTAAACTCAAAAGTTTAACTCAATTCATCGTTTGGAAAAAGGGAGGATGGAGTTTAAAATCTTTTGTGTACAAGCTTTTGTCATATCTGTTATGAAGTGATGCTCATTCACAGACAGATTTCGCAGTTCATTTTTTATTTCAGCTTAGGTCGGTAGCTTGCTAATTATTAGTTTTATTGAATTATTCAGTGCAACATGTTTTCTAATTTCATATGAAGGTGTGGTATTATAATTGAGTGCTATCATTAGATTTTTTTTGCAATCAGTTTTCAGACGTTTCAAGCTACTGCTTGCTTTTTAGTAAAATTTTGTGTTACATTTCTAGGCTGCAATATTTGGCCATAGTTTCTGTCTATTGTCAGATGTTATCCTTTTTTATAATTGTAATAAACGATGTCTTCTGAAGTTTGCGTAAGTATATCAAAAAAAAAATCGTTTATACAAGGAAAGAGAGGTTGTTAAACTCCCTGGTAAAAATGTAGTGTTATGTAAAGTGTTGAATTGTTGGTTTATTAACCGGAAGTATCAAATGTGAGTAGCATGGGAACTCGAAGTACGACTGAGGAAAATTTGCATGGTTTGATAATTGTAAACTTAGATCATCCGTCACTTCCATACTGCTGTTTTTCTTGACCCATTTTACGATCCATTGTTAAGTAAGCAGTAATCACTGATTAGAATACAATTCCAGTTGCATAAAATCCTTCTTGATAAACTAAGTGATAAATCAAGAAATTTAACAGAATTTAGAAGAAGGGAAATTGCCGGATAATCATTATTCCTAGCCTAGGTTGCAGTGTAGTATTAAGCGCATGTACGACGGGAATTATTTTCGATTTCACACTCTGTCTGCATACACAATCTTCATCCACTTTTTCTTTTTTTAGAATGATGCGCATTGGTTAAATTCCATTTGGACTTCTTGTTTTTTGTTTTAGGAATCGTTTATTCGTACTTATTGGTTCTTCATATGTTACGAAAAAGGTTTTAGTGAATTGAGTGAAAATAGATAAAGAGGGGAAAGTGAAAGAGAGGGAGTAAATTATGGACGAACACATTAAGCAACAAAGAAGTGATAGCAATTAAATGTGCTGAAAAGCTAAGCAAAGTGGAGAAGATAGTTGAGAAATTCATTTTTTTTTCTTCTTGCAAAACTTAGTCATGGCTCATATTTCTCCTTTACTTTTTCTGTTTATGCTTCTGCTGTTTCCTTCCTTGTTTCACGGATTAAAGCAGTCTGGAAATTCCTTTTTTTTTCTACCAATGCCATGCAACTTGATATCAGTTTGTTGCTGATTTAGAAAGTGCACAAAATATCATTTTATATTTGACATACTCATAGAAATAGGTCAGGAACTAAAGAGAAATATTTGTTACTAAAAAATATGGGAGTTCTAGAGTCAAAAGGGTGCAACTGAATATTCCTGTCATTCACCGTGGAAAATTACAGAAAACAGAACTTGTAGTAAACAGGTGAAGTTCATTGCAGATGATTTCGTCTCTTTATACATTTCATAGTAATCGTTTCAAATAGCAGAATGATGATTTGAGACGTTTTCAATAAAAGGTCACTGATTTAAAATATAAGCTTATCTTGCTGATGGTAATTGTTGCATAAAGCGTTGTAGAATGACATTTTGGAATGTCAGCGTTGTAGAATGACATTTTGGAAATTTTTGTAGTAGTAATTCATAACTCAGGGAGCAAGGGACGTACAGTTCTTTACGTTGTTATAATGCAGAAATTTTTTTCTTTAATTTTATAAAAAAATTATTGGGTTTGTGAGCGCTTCCTTCCCACTTCTTTTTATATTTCTATATCATTAAGTGTGATCATAGGGTACAGATTGGAAAGGACAATATGGCAACAAACGGTTGAACTTGTATAAAGAGGCAAAAAAGGTTGATGAGCGTACTTTATGTTCCTCCATATCAGCTGGTTATTTTTGCAAAGGACCGTCAAAAAAAAGCTTCATGGGCATTGATTGAGGACTCTTCATATCTGTCATCTGTATCACCGTATGCTTCTGATTTGGGCCGCAGCTGTATTATTAATGTATAATCTCATGAATGTGAGCAGGGAGTGCTACTAAGGTCATCGGTACATACTAATGACGTTCCATTTGCTGCCTTTTCTTCATCACTTTTTCATCTGTTATCCTCATGGTTCGGTTTTCTTGAGGTGAAAATTAGAGGGTTTTTTCATGCAGTAATGTATGTATTGAAGTAATAGTTTAATTTAAATAATTATTGAAATTATTCCATTCAATGGATTGGATATCAAGATTATTTCTAAGTGACTAGAATTTAATCCAGCTCCTGTCGTAAGTCTTAATTATTAGCAACTGCATTGTATTTTTGCGCAGATCTCTGTAATCTCTAATGATTAAGAAGTAGCTTGCCATATACTGTAACGGTTGATGAAATTTTGTCATTTTTTCTTGGCATTCCAAATGCCTCATTTCTTTCAAAGTTATCCCGATAGTTTAGGGCGGATCAAATCATTCCTCGCAGAAAATGGGAGCGGCGATAACGGAACCCATGGCTATTGCATCGACCTCTGCAGGTCCTGCTGCTTTTTTAACGATGCCGGAAACGGGAACGCTGCCACTAGCATCTTCTCTTCCTAGTGTTGTTTGTGTAACATCTAAAACATCCGATGTGATTTGCAATCCATGGAGGAATTTGGTCAGTCAGAACAGGAGGCGTTACAAAAAAGACAACTTTGATCTCGATCTTACATGTATGTTTTTTATTTTCAAGTATCTTTAAAGCAAACTGTATATTTTATTAGCAGTTCTATCATCATGGAACTAATTAGTTTTGTTCTCCTTTCTTAGTATTATTTAAATTTAAGTGCTTGCTCTCTGTGGCTTGAACAGAAGGTGTACCATGTAAATGTGTTGGATTTAGAAAATTTTTGCCAAATTTGAAATTATTCTGCTCAATGAAATCTAAATACATCGTTCATCTTCTATGTTCTCTTTGCTTTTTTAAATTTTACTGGTATGAAAGAATTTAACTAGCATGATAGTTTTTATTTCTATGCCGGAAAAGCATTCAGCCAGTCGGAACGATAGGATAGTATTTTTAGCTTGGTGAATTATATCATAGTGAATTTATTTTATTATTTAATGTCATGGTGAGTTATATTTTTGACCAAATGACATTATGAGTGTTTGTAGACATCACAGACAGGATCATTGCAATGGGATTTCCAGCTACAGATCAAGAAAAAATTTACCGGAATAGCATGGAAGCAACAGTTGCATTTTTAGAACGCTATCACGCTGATCATTACATGGTTTTCAACCTGTGAGTAATATCATTTTCTTGCTTTTTATTAAATTGGTAATAGAGTTGTTCCCATTTCTGCTATTATAAATTTAGAGCATATCTACTATTTTGCAAAATAGTTTGCAATAAAATACTCTTTGTAAGAAAGACCCATAATGTTTTAGGCGTGGACGGCATGCATACGATCCGAGTTATTTTCACAATCGCGTGATGACCTTTGAGATGGATGATCACCATCCACCAAGGCTGGAATTGATGGCACCTTTTTGTCGTGCTGTAAGTTTTTATGGTAATTATAAAGGTTATTTATTCCTCTTTGCATTAATGAAACTAATTTTGTGAATTTCATTTAATTTTGCACTGCTGCTTCATGATGATCTTTCTAAAAACTTTATAATATCGAGGGTCATTTGTAGTAAATATGGAATAAAATCAACAGATTGAGCAGATTTGCTTTCTAGATGACTAATTATCTCCTTTTCTCCTTTTCTATTAAGATACCAGATAAAACTTTTTGTATATCACGGACGCTGGCTGTGTGATGCGAATCTTTCCTTGATTTTATCTTCGAAAATATTACTTAGTGAAAAAGACTTTTTTTTAAACTTTTTTGTCTCAGTTATATATCTTTTTATTGTAGGTGCATGACTACTTGGCTGCTAATGAGCAAAATGTTGTTGTTGTACACTGTAAAGCGGGTAAAGGACGTACGGGTGTAATGATTTGTGCTTATCTCGTGTATATAAATTTTTATTCTTCACCAAGACAAAATATGGATTACTATAGTATCGTGAGGACTGTTAATAATAAAGTAAGTTGTTGCTTGCTGTAGAAGCTCATATGAATGTGACTTTGTGCTGAAATTACTGTCCTTATTTATTTATGTTTCCATAAGTAACTTTATTACAGGGTGTAACCATACCATCTCAGCGACGTTACGTTTATTATTTTTCGCATTTAAGGAAACGGAACCTCAATTATATGCCGCTTTGTTGTGAACTTATTGGTGTGTATTTTGAGCGGCCTCCTAGGCTGAACGGTTAACATTTTAATGTTTACTTTTGCGTCGTTTATAATTTTGTCTGATCTTTTAGAACTGTTTCATAAATTTCGAACAAGCGTTTCTACAGAGAAAGAAAATTGAGATTGTCACAACAATCAGTATGAATGCCGCATGGATTTTTTTTTTCTTTTAGACTTTTTCATCATCAGTAGTGAAAGACAATCAGATGCGGTTGGTAGAGGTAGTAGGATCCTGGGCATTCCAAGAAATTAAATAGTTCAAGTGTCATCTTTGAAATTTTTGTAGAAACGTGTTTTTTTCTAAGCCGGTCATTTTTCAGTCTGTAGGATCTTTCTTTTTTTTCAGGTATCTTACTTGATGGAGCATATCGGTTGCGAGTTGCTAATGGTGATGTAGATGTATTTATACCGGGACCTCTTCGATTAAGTGGTCGAGATTTTGATGAAGAGGAAGCACTATGGGGCCAGTATCCCTGTTCTGTAGGGGAAGACCAGTTCAATCCTTATGATCCACAACCTGGGAAAGATTGTGTTTCAAGGTACATTAATTTTGAACTTTTTTAATTAATTTAGTTTCTTTTCAATTGAAAGGTTTTTTTTAATAAATATATTGGTTGCTAGGCGATGTTACGGATGGAGTGTACCAGCGAAGAAAAGAGTATTTATCGAAGGCGACGTTCGGATTGATTTTTATGCAAAGAAGTGGTTTAAAGGTCTAGGATGGACTTTGGTAAGACAGTTCTTATATCAGTAATGTGTTTTTTTTTTTTTTTTTTTGGCAATATTTAAAATTTACAGAAGGGACGACCCAAGCTGGGGCATGTTTGGTTAAATAAAATTGTTAAATGCCCTGGGGATTGTGGT
>JARVGP010000012.1:0-65403 GCA_029876185.1 Mansonella ozzardi | reverse complement strand
GCGCCGTTCGGATTTATTTTTATGCAAAGAAGTGGTTTAAAGGGCTAGGTTGGACTTTGGTAAGAAATTTCTTATATCATTAATGTGTTTTTTTTTTTTTTTTTTCTGGCAATATTTCAAATTTACAGAAGGATCGAGAGAAGCTGGGGCATGTTTGGTTCAATACAATGTTTACTTGCCCTGGCTATTGTGGTGGGGTGTATGTACATGGTGACGAGGCGTATCCTTATCCGAAGGGTGGAAGTAAGCAGCTTCAAATTTCATCTCTAGTATTTTTTCGTGGTTTCATACTTGAAAAAATTGCAGGCCTGAATGAATTTGATTTCTAATATCTTTTTATTTTAATCAAATGAACATTAACCAAGAAAAAAAAAAGAATTTTTGGCTAAAATTTGATCTGTTTTTCAAAGCATCATTAGAAGATATGGAGAGTGCACAGTGCTTACTGGTTCACTCTTTAATAAAATTTGCATTTAAGCAACAATATGCAATCCGCGGTCGCCTGCAGATTCTCTCTCTTGCCAAACAACTAATGATAATCTTAAAAATATTTCCCACTGTTCTGATGGCAGTCGTAATAATGGAAGAAAACGATGTGAAAAAAAATCTCATGTGAAGAACAAAGAGCTAGGTAATTATTGATTTCCTTGAGCATTCGGCATTTTCAGGATTTCATCTTATGCAGTGATTCTTCTTCCATGCTAATTATGTTGAACAAGAAATGAATTAATGATTAAAAGATTTGTAGTGTCACATCAGTGGAGTATTGATTCTCCTCCAGGACTTGAAAAACATTGCCCTCTTCGATGTTTGCCTCTAATATATCCTGAACAACTTGGACGACAGCCGTTCGTTTTATACTTTTCGAATTTTAAATCAGATAAGTGGTAGTAGTCAGTGATATGTAGGAGTCATCATTGATACTTCGAGTAACGATAGTGATAAGAAGGTATGAAGGAATTCGTAAGCGAAATGTTCTAATACTTGAATACAGAATATTTGTCATTTTAGTCCACGAAAAGAAATCATGGCGATGTTGCGTGATGCACACACAAAGAATTGGGTCCGCGACAAAAAGCAGCTTCAGCCAGTTCCATCTGGTGATACTATTCCCAGAAGCCCTGAAGGTTATTTTATTTACCCAACCTTTAAAATGAAAAAAAATGATCTTAAAGATTTTTCAAATGCATTTCGAAAATAGTCCACTTTCAGTCAGGCTAGATTGTGGAGGTCCCATGTGTCTGATGCGTCGACCCTACGAACATGTCCTAACATTCAGCGTCCTGGAAGTAGATCGAGCTTTCAAGCATGATAAAATTAACAAAGGTTTAAAGGTAAAATGTCCAATCATTTTTGTAATTTCTGTATAACCTTCAGGAAATCTGCGTAAACTGTTAATCGTTGTTAGTTTCGGTGTTTCTAAAACTTTGTTTAGATATATGTGGTAGTGAGATGTATTGATGTTGATAACAAGGATGATGTCGAACTGGCAAAGAAATGTATCGAAAATATGTATGCAGCACAAGCTAAAATTGACGCAGCTAGAATAGAGGAGGTAAATTTTCTTGAATGCTACCAGCGAAGTGTATTTATAATATTTTAACTTCTCCTGAAAAAATACTAACAATGCAGATGCGAAAAAAAAGTGGACAATCCAGATTTGAAAGCTTCTCTGACAGCACGTCATCACATTCATCGAGTTCTTACTCAGCTGATGCTATATCTGACCAACCTTGGCGATGTGACCCTCGTTTGCAGAATGCTAATTTACGTAAATATTTCTTCAGACAACGAGCAGATTCGAAATCGGTTCATCCTCCGGCGAATTATCGGTATATTTGATATTAATTTATTTCCTTTTCAGCTAATTATCATTTTATAAATTATTTTATCCAATTATCTTTTTCATTTTTTGTTCACCACGGCAACTTATTAATGAAGTCTCTTTAATTAGTCATGGTGTAATTTTTCCAATCGTTAACATTTGCTGTGTTCATTATTTGCATGTACTTAGGATAGAAATACTTTTAAAGTTAACATTCAGTCGATTGTGTTTTATAGTGAAGCTTAATTTGGACAAGTGATGATATGCATTATTTATATTCGTTATAGGTGTATAACCAAAAATGCTGATTCTCCATCTTTGAGTTTGTGGGAGACTAATCTAACAAAACACGCTGACGATAATTCTTTGGACGAAAAAGAAGCTACGATGGTAAGCTTAAAAGAGTGATGGAAATGAAAATATGAAATAGTGAATAACTGTTTTTGGACCTGTATTTCTTTGGCTTGCAGAAAAAACAAATTCAAAATGCAGATACCGAATATGCAAAAGAAGATTTTATAGCAACGCAAGATCGAGAGTGGTTGGAAGAATCATCAGAGGTCCGTTTCGATTGAGTAATTTGTAAACTGTCGCTTCCGGTTTCAGTTCCCATTCTGAAATATTACAACCGTTGTATTAGTATGAGGGTAAAATGAGGCATCATTTGTTTCATTTCCTCCTGAATTTTTTTTTTTTTTTTTTTTGTCAGTTAAAATATTTTGCTTGCAGAGTGAAGACTGAGAGCACTTTTATTTCATACATCGAATTTAACACTCTGAAAAATTATGGATTACATTTTTAATAAGGAGAGAAGGAGACGATGGCTCTCAAACAGAACATGTATTTATCGAGCTTAACATTGTGCGTTTTATTTATGCGCAACGCATCTCCGATGATGTTTGTTTGCTTGTTGCATTTTAAGATTTGATTTAATAATTAGCAGTAGTGATGTAACAGTCACAATTTCAGTTTTATAAGTTAGATATATAGATCTTCGAACAATTTATTCAAGCGCGGATGAAGTATTTTTCCGGCGTTTGATTTTACAAAGTTGTTTCGTTTTTTTTGTAATAGCTTTGGGGAAAAGCTTACTAGCCGAATTCAATTCTTCATTGTAGTAGAATTTTCTATTTATGATTTTTTCAAAACAGACTTTATCCTTGCTGTATTTGTTCTAATGCGCTAGTCTATCGACAGTTTAGATCTACTTTGCTTAGTAATCCGTGTGAACTGCAGTCAGCCTTTTTTAGGTGCATCCAAATCAGTAGATCACCTTTGTTTTCTTCTTTGTATTAGTAAACCAGTATTTCTTCTACGTATTTTTGTTCCTCAAGTTTTTCTTCCCTTTTTTTTCTGATATAAATCTTATTACAATTGTGATAACCCTTAGTCTTAGTCATGCATTTCGACGTGAGTCTTATTTTCCAATGAATTTTAAGTCCAAACTTAGCCCGTCATGTTATCAACATTGGTTATTTTATTTTAATTTCGAACTGCTGTAATCAGATTTCATCACAACTCTGCTAAGTCTGTCATTCTTTAGCACAAAATTTGAGAAAGAGATAGCATCACAAATTCCAGTTTGTTCCAAATGATCGCTTAACAGATGTTAGTTACATTTCTTCTGCAAACGACAGTTTATGAGAGAGGGCTAGGAATAATCAGGAAAGACATCCTTAGAGTTTTAAAGGCTTGATTTTTGGTTTAATTTTGTTTCGCATTCTGACATCATAAATACTATAAGCATATCATTTAAAAATTATTGAACATGTATTTTCTGGTATCGTTAGCCATCAAATCAGATGCAGAACAAGAAACTTGTGGAAAGAGATTCACTGTTATCATTTTTAAGGGTTTCCCTTTACCTTTAGAGGAAGTGGATGGCTCGATACCGATATCTGTGCGTGTCACTCACTATACTGCCATATTACACAAACTGTGTTGCAATAAATGAAAATAACATTTGGTTAGTACTTCATCCTCCTTTAAATAAAAATTATATTGATCGAGCATTTGCACGTTTTTTGTAGGTGCCATTCTGTTTCAAGAAATTTCGGAAAATTCTGTTTGTTTCAGAAATACCCTCAAGTTATTTTCACCCATATAAACTGAGGCAACAAAACCGACAGAAAACGGGAGAAAAAGGTAATGGCGGTTCTTGATATGACCTTCTTCGAAGAAATTCGAGAAAACTACGGGAAAACTTTAACTTGCAAAAAACACAATATTTCCATGTAATATCACTAGACGAATAAAAATAACGCAAATAAAGGATCATGTATGCTTTTATTTCATCAATATTTTCTTCCTGTTGTTGATGATATATGTATAATATTTACAACCCGTATACATTTTGATTCTGTCGGAAATGCGTACATTATATCACAGAAAATAAAAGTTCGTTACAAAAGAGAATTTAAAAAAAAAAAAAAGCAAACATGTAAACGGACATAATTATTCTGATATTGATATACATACAACTCTTTTGTAATGAACTTTTATTTTCGGGGCAGATATGCAAGCGCATTCTTTACTACAATAACACATCTGGATAGGATGGAACTAACTTTTTAATGTCACGTCCCAAACGACTGAACGTATAAGTAAGAGTGCCCGCAACTGCTGAAAGTGCTAGCGAACCTGTTATGCAGTATGTTGCTGAGATTACCATAATGATTTTCGCAGCTGTCGCCTGAAATTGCATCGAAATTGAATAATCTGGAATAAATTCCGTCATTCGATTAGCTCAGTTAGTTGAAAAATGAACATGGGCTTCATCCTTTATTTATATCTCGACAGCATGATGAGAGTGGATACGGGTTTTAATTTAGATAGCAATTAATGACTACACAGAGGTGATACTGAGAGTAAAAGAGCAAAAGAATAAAAATGGTTACCTGGTTACTTTCCTTCAAACCATATCTGCAATATTTTGCAAAATGCTCACAGTTATTCAAGAGGATATTGTAGTTCGTTTTTCCAAGCTATAATGTTCAACATGAACTGGTGATTTATATTGTGTAACTAAGTAATTGATGGATAATTAACGTATGTTAATTATAATGATAGGAATAAATGATAAAAAACAATTTAACTGAATAAAAATTACCATCAGTAGCGCTCGATCAACCACAATAACCGGTGGAAAAGGCTTTTTTTTCTTATCAAGTGAGTTATTTATCCGGCAACTATCACCGTTAGCAACGGTTATTAGTTCATCACGACGAATCTGAAACACACTAATGGACAAGATTCCAACACGTTCGTTTTTGATTATACTAGATTTGAGCCGCTTCCTCGACTTCCACTTAAGCAGAATATCTCTGGTGATGGATTTTTTATTAAACTGTAAAATATAATCTCAAGAACTTCCCAGTATTATAAAAATCTGTGTCGCGTAGGATGCCGCCAAAAATTGTGCTATCAATTTCGATCACATATAAGAAATATCTCAAAGGCTATAAAGCACTAGTAAAATAACCTGTACTTGGTTACTGCATGACACCTTTGTTTTGATAGTTGCCAAGGATTCAAGCGAAGTGTTAATAAGATTCTCGCCAAAATCACCGAAATCAGTCCCTGTATGGGCGACGTATGCTTTATTGTCGTAAAAACCGATAAACACTCCCCAGTGCTTAAACATTTTACTTATGCAATAGCATAAAATTGAAGATCAAACAAGATTAAGAAACCGCAGAAACAGAGTATTCTGTTAGCACTTGCTTTTTCTATCATAAAAGATACAGAAACCCTCCAAAAACTCCAATTCTTCAATATAGTCAAATATAAGAATTGAAAGATAGTAATGAATATCAAGAGTAGTATATGGACAGTAAATATGCATATTTAACAAATCATTGGATAGAGAAAAAAGAATAAAATCAGTACTCAAATTAAGAGAAACATACTGTATAAATTCGTCGTTTTATACCACCCACGACACGTCGAAACTCAATCAAATCACCAATTTCTAAGTGAGAACAAAGTTTCTCTGCCTCCATCCACTCTGTGACGAATTCACCTGGTTTTAACATATTTCAAGTATCTGAAATGAAACATTCCACATGAATTAATGCTACTTTCCGTCAACTGTAATTCACGGCCTTCGAAGAGCGTCTAGATATTACAATGAAAAATCATGTTTACTTCTCGACCGACAAATAT
The DNA here is from genome assembly GCA_029876185.1 of Mansonella ozzardi. Taxonomy (NCBI): domain Eukaryota; kingdom Metazoa; phylum Nematoda; class Chromadorea; order Rhabditida; family Onchocercidae; genus Mansonella; species Mansonella ozzardi. Next base: position 59,414 of record JARVGP010000012.1, on the reverse strand, counting down.
GGCTATCACATTCATTCATCAGGCCCAAATCATTCAATTCCTGGAAATGATTAAATTACTGTTAATATTCGCAGTGAAATTCCCTCAGTCGATATTTCCATACTAATCAGCAACTATGGAGCATAGAGCACTTTTCTTCCTTTTTCTTCAAGATATTGTCTTCTTATATGTTAGCAAAAAAAACTCATTCATATTTTGAATCGAATCAAATAAAAGAATCCTCATTAAAACGATAATCCATTCTTAATAATAACACAAGTATTATTACATAGCATTCGAGAAATATCATTCGTATATCACGTATATCGTTTTTATATCATAAAGACTTCCAAGACACCAATTATATCATTTATCATCATACGAACAATACTATTCTTCCAAAATTTCAACTCATACAAAGTAACCATCACTAAAACCGAAGACATCTTTAATAGCTACCGCCGAAGTTTTTTCATGCTGACTAGTTCCTATCATATAAGGATACACTTTCATGTAGAGTAGTATCGTCTATTCGAAGATCTATTTCGGTAAACGGAATTGTTCGCCAATCCTGTATTATTCACAGCGAATCCATAATATTTACAGATGGAATGAGAACAAAGCATTCGTAAAACATATGCATTTCAATCTCTTCATCCATTTCTTTGACCAACAATTTCCCATCTGTTAATTAAAATATAATTTTTAATCTATTAATTAAAATCTAGTTATAATAGAATACAGCAGCAGCAGCAGCAGTAAAATAGATATCATGATTTCTCACAGAACTGAGCAAGATTTATAAACCTTACAATGTCAACAATAACACTGCCTGTATGCAACACTGCAATCGAGCTTGCTTCGCCCTAGCAACTTATGCTTGCAAGTCCCAAATATGATTCACGTCATTCTTTATCGATTCTCACATCGAAGCAATTCTCATTTCTCCATAACATCGTGATTATCAAAATGATAACTAGTGCTTTCAGGCTTGGCTGCTCATATCTGCAAAACTAGTGTTGCTTGTGAAAGCTTCATTTTTTTTCACATAAAGCATGCAAGAAATTTGACAATATCAGTCCTTATTACTTAGTAAATAAGTATTTAAGCATAATTTAATTAAATGACAAAATAAAAGCAATATACGAAGATCTCTGCTCTACTGAATAAGAAAATGTCCACTCAATGTCGAGATCTGGATGGGAACAGGAAAATGCTGAAGGAATGCAAAAGAAATTGATTAACAGCATAATATTTACTCTACAACATTTAATCTTTTTTTATTTATGCTTATTACATTATAATAAGAATATGCTGTAAAAGATTTCAAACAAACATTTGATTTAAAATGAAACTTCATTTAAATGACTCACCCAATTGTAAAAGCAATTGATTCATATGCTGTAGGAGTTAGAAGTGTTGCATGTTTCTTCAGATTGTTTTAATCAATTCTTTTCACCTCCGAAATACTACAGAAACACTCAGAACTGACAAAAAAAAAGTGAAACAACCCACATTACCACAAAAAACATCCAACCTATCCGTGTTAATCACATCCACTGGAATATCCGCAGATACGATGAGAATTAAAGATTGTTTTGAAGCTCCACCCTTCAAAACAATTTTTCCGAACCAAAAACGAAAAGAAACATTTTAGACAGTCGTTTCTGAGTGCACTTTCAACCCTAATCATTAAGTGAGAAAGTGATGTTCCTGATCACTTTAATAAACAGTTACGGAATCAGATCATGTAAATTAGCAATGCTTTCTCCTCGATACTTATGAAATTCCAGCAGTCAGTTCTAGTATTTTAAAGTTCAGTGCAGTATCTATGATCTATCACATAAACTTTAATTGTACATTCACATTGCATCACAGTCTAACTTGCATTTCAGTTACACCATATCGAAGTCTGACTTCACAATCTGACTTGCTCTACTTTCAAATAGTTATGTAGTAAAGACAACGAAAGGTATTATTGCTTTTTATCGAATTGAATGAAATATCGAAAACAAAATGAATGCGACGAGCAAGGATGTATAGTCGGTGCAAAGCAGTATGGAAAACAAATACCATTTCTGTTTGTAATTCAATGGCGCTCAACATAATTGCCTGGAAATGTTCCGAATTGACCTGTTCGTGATAAAGTACCTGCAACGGGAAAATCTTTAAGGAAGAAAGATTTGTTATGGATGTCAAAAACTGTCCTCAAAGACTATAAAAATGTAATAACATCGATTAGCTTGAAAAGTTTTTTAATCTTATTTATTTTGCAATGTGATCATAACAAATTGCCGTTATTATTTACAGTTATCCAATCATTCTGTATCGTCAGTTTTTTATTAGTGGCAACATAAGTTACTACATGCTAGATATTATGATTTTTTTCGAATATTTCCAGATTTCTTCCCAGGTTTATAGCAAAAAAAACCGAAATTTCTTGAGATTTAAAAAACGAAGAAAGAGAAAAGTTTCGACTAACCAATAAACCAACCATCATCGCACTTTTCAATAACAAAAACGATATCATTTTCTTGGAGCTCAAGTTCATCCGCATTTCTTGGCTTGTAAGCATAGAGGACCCGATAACTGAAATATGGTTCTTTCAGGGTACTATGAAGTCTATCTAATTTCGTAGTACTGTGCAAGATTAATTATAACTATATACTTTATTGCTAATAAACTACACCATCATCAATAAACCTTTATCAAACCTTCATCCTTGATCTTCTCCAACCTAAATAAAAATAATCTTCACGACACTCAATGCTCAGGACATTTTATTTTTCTATGCATCCGCAATTGCACTACCTGAATAATTCGTATCAAATATTGTGTAGAATGAAGCAAGATAAAAAGAAACTGACATTTCCGCGTTTTGGGAAGTCATGTTCGTCGGTCCAAAAAAGTCTCCTCGTTTATACCTTTTCTCCCATTCTCCCATTTCAGCCTTTAATGCTACTGCAGGATTTTCGTCTCTATAAATGTGCAATGTATTTAGATGAATAATATAAAATAAAACTCGATGAACTAAATTTTATTTAATTTAGTACTAAATTTATTAAAGATTCCGAAAACTATGTGAAGTTGAATCAGGTGCATGAAGTGTTGGAATCTCTCCAATGTAAAACGAAGCAAAGACGAGATTTCCCTTCCCTTCCCTTACAGCTTCTTGTTTAATGATAACGCGATAAACTTGCAAGTGAGATTTATTTCCATCTTTTTCTTAATCAAATTGTTGGCAATTTCGGACATAAATGGTTGATCCACTGCTGATAATAAATAACTATGATAAAACAGAAACCGACACACGTTTTGCTTACGATCTAAAATTGGCATCAGTCACAAAGACAATCGAAATACTTGGACGTGAAGAGTCAATAAAATTTCCGATCGCATGGTGTACGTGTTTTCTGCTTAACTGGTTTAAAGCCGGACAGAGTGCTTTGCCTTCTGTTTAACGCAGTGATTCCTGATTGAACTGTCAGCGATTTCGCTTATGAAGAACTAATAAATTCAGCAGCTTAACAAAAAATGAAAGACTATTCGACTCGATGTACACGAAACATTTGACTGCAGTATGTTCGAAAATTGTCGGTAATTGCTTCGATAAATCAACTAACATTGCTTGCTGGAAACCTTCGATAACAACAAAAATGAACGTATGCCAAGCAGGGTTTCAACAACAAACAGTAGAGGACATGGTTCTCCAAGAATCTCCAACAATATCCATGGTTAAAATTCATTGTACGTCAAATGTATTCTAGTTGAGGTCCGAATTCTTGCATGATCAAATATTATGTACATGCTCAAATATTATGTATTGTATTTTACAACCTGGTCCGTAAATGCAACCAAAATAATGTAAATCTGTTGTTCCACCGCATTAGTTAAGATATCTAACAGCTAATATTGTTGTTGTTGGCTGTTGCTGCAGATTGTTGTTATTTCACATGAAATTAGCTTGCTGGATCAGATCTTATTGTGTTTGCGACATCCGGATTTTATTTTGTACTGAACACCATGATGCTCGTAGTGGATTTGCTGCTATAATTGCAGAGAAGTGCATCTAATATCCTTGGCATATATTTTTTAAATGATAAAATACACTTTTCAAGATATACTCTTCATTATTCACTAGGTAAATCGAAATATGGTCAGAAATAAGCATAAACACCAATGATGATACTTTCCATCATCAACCTCAACCGACAATTTTGCAATATTAGCAATTTTTTAGACAAATTTTTTTGTGAAAAACAAGATTTGACTCCGTGAGAATAGTGCAAACAATTACTTTTCAAAACGTTGTAAAAAAGACCGTAATTCATTAATCAAACTTTCAATGGCTCCAAAGGAGAGATCCAAGATGTGCAACAGCAAGTGCCTAACCTCGGTATGTGCTTGCAACCTAATGCAACAAAATTAAAAGAAATTGAAACAAAGAAAATTACAGAATCAATGTTATTTTCAATGACAACTTTTTTATTGCATTAGGTAAACTTAGACGAATCTAATATCCTAGAAAATATGGAAATTCCTCTGCTCTAACTCAGATACTTTCATGTAAATGAAGTTAAGTAATCTCTTTTACAGCGGAAGATTTCCTCAATGATCACCTATTGTGGAATAGGGAAGAGCTTAATAAAAATAATTAAAGATAATGATTGAAACTGAGAAAAAAGAATATAAGAGAAGAGAAGAACCGGCTTAATATACGGTCTGCTCGACAAACGTTCCATTTTAAAAAATCATAGCATCCCATTATGAACTGAAAACTATGAAATCAATTTGTTCTAAAACAAATTTTGAGTTTTCCGAAAATTTTCCATTTATATAATCATTTAGCTAGTTTTATTTTTTAAAGAGAGAATAAAAGTTTAAAAATGAAGTATGAAAATGAAATGTTACGCTGAAAAGAAATAAAAACAAATATAAAAAAGAGAAATGTATAATTATTATATGACAGGTCACTGGAAGGAAACAATACCGGTCATTACTTTTTTTTCTCTTTTTCCGTCCAAAAAATGTTGTAGAAGTATGGCTCGCTAATAATTGTCATAGCTGCAATCTTTATGAAAATGAGATACTAAGATCTAAATGATATCTCACTTTCAATCCATTTATGCCTTTGCAGTGAGTGATTGTTTAACTGTTGCTAATATCGTTGAAAATTATTGAATCTTATTTATTTTTCTATGGAGAAAAAAATGAAAATTCTGATTGTGCAAATAGCGCAGAACCATGAACTACTTGGCAAGATGTGCTTCAAAATTAGTAACAATCACAAAATGTTCTTCAAGAACTTTAATAGTTTGATCAATTTAAAATAACAAATTTCGACACAATTTGACGAAGTTTAGTCATTTGCTGTATTAGAAAACTGTCTGCTCTGATTTATATTAGAAATTATAGTTATTTTGATATATGATGCATGAGAATAACAGATTTATTCATTTAACGATACTTACTGGTGTCGCTTACGTGGTTATGAAGTCTTATGTCAAGAAAGGAAGCAAGAACTTTTATTAAAATAAAATTAATATTGCTACAAATAAACTATCTGCATGTTTTTAGTGAAATAATGCTCTAATTAATATTGTTTCTAGTTTGTTTCTATTATCTTTCACAAAAATGAAAAGCAAATAATTTAAATAGTCAGAATTTTGTTCAGTTAATGATTTGGTTGGTACTAAAAATGTTGTTTTTTTTAGTTTCGAAGAAAATTCATAAAAATTGAAGCACGAAAAGACGGTAGACCTGATAAGAGTAGTAGTGACACGTGGTGTTTTAGGTCTGTCCGGTATTTCATTACTGTCATGCAAATTGATCTCACACACTTCGCGAACATATGATTTGGGAAAAATTCCAGTTTGTCCATGAATATTTTTACCTTCGATCCAGTTGGCATCAATATTTCGCAAATGCCAAAGTATTTCACCCTATCAATTGTGAATTTAAAATCTGATTACTAGCAATGAACACTGAAGAAGGAAAGAGATTTCTCATCACTTTTTCAAAAAAAGAAAAAAATTTTTGCAATTACAAAGTTTTTAATTTAGATGGTTTTCAAATATATATTGCAAGAATAAATAAATAAAGTTGAAACATGATGTATTTTAACAAACTTTTTGCAGCGATAACTCATTCTTATTTTTGGCGGAAAATGGAAATAAAGCGACCAGCTCGATTTGCCCAATCTTCTCATTATTGTTAATCTTTAATCTTATATTTTGAATTGTATTGATTGAATTCCACATAATTTGAATAAATTAATTCCTGCTAATACACTAAAATTTGAAAGCTGTCTCTTCTGCTTACTATCTTATTCGACTCCTGTCAAGGGAAGAAAATTCGTCGTACTGAGCAGGTAGCGTTATTGGGAGATAATTTGCTACTAGTGGTAAATTAGCTTAGCAAGGAAAAATAGAATAATTTTGTATCAGTGGATCCAACTATTTAAACAGAAATATGAATTCAGTAATAAAAACGTTACTTGTACATAGGCAGAAGGAAAAATGCCAATTTGACCATTGTGTTCACCTTCCATCCAATTGATATCTATTGTGCGATACACGCGTATCACATCATCACGGTTAAACGATAATTCTCTAGAATTAAGCATTATATTACAAGCATTATAGTCGTCAAAGTTTCCATTAGATCATCAAAATTTTATTCGACGAATTGCTTTTCATTTAATTCATCCACATGTATTAAGCATAGCATGATTCTGGAAAATGTTTGCTCAGTGATCCATAGAATATTTTGAAGGACTGGAAGTATTCAAAGTAAGAAGAACGAACTTGCATCAAAAAGGAAAACAAATTAAATCAGAAACGAAAAACTAGGATTAAAGTTAGGGATAATTAAATTAAAGTATTACTTAGGGCTGACAGCTTTGAAAGGGAACAGTGCAGTACAAGTTGTAAATTCAGTCTGAAACATTGCTTGAGGTGTAGTAGTACGTTCTGGACGGCCAAATTCGTTGATCAACCCACCAGAACGATTAAAATTTTTCTGAAGACCTGGAGAACCAGAAGATCTGAAAATGTTACCCTGCATAACAACAATTAAATTATCACTTCTAGCTAACAAAAACAACAGGTCTCAAGTTTTGGAAACTAGCAAATCCAAAAATCGTGAACGTAAAATAGCTGAAAGATCAACTTCAACAGGACCATAACTGGTGGGTTACCTTACTAAACATCATTTGTTAGTGATGAAATATAACCTGATCTACTGGATTCTTCACGTTGACTAAAACAAAAATATATTTAAGCTAAATGGTGAGTCAACGCCTCATAAATTGTAATAGTTCCAACTAAATATATTGAAATATTAAAGGAAGAACAATAACAACTAACATATATTCATGACGTCGATTTCGTTGTTGTTGCAGTTCTTCAGAAAGCTTCTCAACTTTTTGCTGGATAAAAACTTCATATTTCGAAAGCTTTCCTGTATCCAGCACATTACCAGACAACTGACCATTCACTTTTGATCTACCTAACAATTGGTTTTCTTAAAACAAGAAAAAAATACCAGTATTTAAAAATGCAAGACAGAAAATAACTCGATCCCGGATTGCTGAGAGGCAGATTGCTACAATCCTGAGTATCCAACAGAATTTTTATAGTCTTCTATGTTATTTTCTAAATAACTAAAACATGAAACGTAAAAAAGAGTGAAGGGTTTTGTTTTGCCGTTATCTGCGAGAATCTCAATTCCAATATGTAAACTGAATTCAACATTTAAAATGAAAGTAAAAAATCATCCGTGTTAAGTGTTAAATGATAATGCAGATTCAAATATGCATTCAAATATGTAAGTTCAGCAAAGCAAAAGAAAGCAACACTAACGTAAGTCACGAAAACGATAATATAAGATACGAATAGTGCAAATAACAGGTAGATTTGATGGAATGATTTGACAACCGGCTCCGTGTGTCTCGTAGTCCTACTACAAGGCTAGACATTTTCAAAGTTTGAGCTCAGTTGCTTTGTAAATGATTCCATATAAATACTCTTTTTTTCCAATGTTTTATAAAGATATTCAATCTCATTCCATGATAAATTATGACAAGGCAAATCACAATATAAACATTTTGAGGGAGACTTTATTAGTAAAAGAGGTATCATCGTTAGACGACCTCTTGCCTCGCACTTATGGTACTGCTAAAGCAAAGCAGTTAGTAGTGTGATGATGCGATGATGAGAATAACGGACAACATGCTTGCAGCACCTAACTCATGGCTCCAACTAGGTTCCCATTCTTCAGACTCACGATTGAGATATTCTGAGGATTGCTGATATGGTCTTTCCAGTCTGTCTTGACTTTCTACATAACGCCCAACACTTTTACTGCGACTCGATTGCAGTTCACGGTTTCTGAATGAATCTGTCTGATTATCACACTGAGGATTCGGTGTCCAAGGTCCTGTAAACTTTTTTTTTTCTTGGATGTTTTAGTTTTCTACACTTGGAGATAGTGTTGTTGCAAGAATACAATAAGCATCAAAAAGTTTTTGTTATCACACGAATAAATGCCAAGCATCACGAATCTCCATTTCTCACAGAACTTTCACATAGTAGAATAGAATGGAAGTGAAAATTCACTTACGGTTTACTCGCTGCACGGTTGTCGTTGGAGTTGAAAGTTTTCTTTGTTGGAACCTTAGCACTGGAGGACCTGAATAATTCTATATGGATGTGACTTAGAGTGAAGTATGAAACAGAAGATCAAGATGTGAGAAAAAACGAATCCTGTCATACTTTGCTAAAGTACTTATATCACTCATTCTAAAAATAACAAATGAAAGATCCAATCAATGGATTAATTTTATTTCTAAAATCATAAAGAAAACAGCGATGTCATCTAAAGAAGGTAAAAATGAAAAATGTGTAACTGGTATGATTACATTCACATCTCTAGATCTTCACTAAAGTATTTCAAGTAAATTTCATCGAGAAAATTTTAAAGTAAGATAGCTTATGCCCATATCTTTCTTAATGCGAAAGAAAGAAAAAATGCGTTTTCGAGTGATTGATATTTTTTTTGTAATTTTACAGAATTATTTTAAAAGAAGAATGATTTTATGCGAATGAAATTTCATATTATTATAATTGCAAAACAAAATCAAAATTTTTAAGTATTAGAACGAAAAACTGAATTTTTTTTTGAAAAAGCGTGACTTATTGTCCTTAATCAGCTGTGCAATAGACAATATTGTGGACAAGATACCATGACATATAATGATGATCGCCTCCTAGATATAATTAGGCAACATTGATGCATTTCACGCAGGAGCAGTATAAGCAAATATTATAATTGCAATTCTTTTCGTTTATGAGTTCACATGAAAATTTTAGCTTTCTTTCTTTGTAGATATTTTACAGAAATTCGGAAATTTTGTTATTAATGATGTCACAATAAAAAAAATTAGTAATGATAGGTACGGTATCAATAACAACAAAATGACACTGTCTATGGCTGATTCCTCCACTCTCTGATATTTCACTCATTAGTTTTTAAGCCTTGAAAGTTCAGCAAAAAAACAGATATTTATGGACCGCTTTCAACTCATTTAATCAGGAAAAGATCCTCTCTAATACATACACACACACACATACCTACACATACACATACGCATTCCTTCCGGACGCAACAATTGGTGAGGGAGAAATACACAATGCACCTCCCAAATTGTAAGCATTAAGCATTTCTTCGTTTTACTACAAAACCAGAATGAAGAATGAAATGAGCTAAAGAGTGAAAAAAAGCTCCTTAATCTTTTTCAATTCAGAATAGTTTTTTATCAGAATTGTGCTGCTTATTGAGCAGAGATGATCGAGGAAGGACTTGTCCATTTAAAATGAACATTCCTCCCACCTTTACCTCATTAAATCTATTTGGGCAAATCCAAATACCTATCCACTATCTTATGTACCACTATATAATGGTGAACAATCCGCTTGAATATGCTGCAGTGAAATAGTTGAAAAAGAACTAGATTTAGAAATATGATGCACAGAACTTGTACATTCATGGATTGTTGCAGAGAATTGGTTTATCAATATCAGAACATAAATATTCTTATCAGAATTGGCATGATTTTTTTGCAACTAAATACAAATCAAGCAGGCATCATCAATAATGTCAACATAGCAACAATACGACTAAAACCTTTGTGATTAAGTTTTATGCGACTCATTATTTTAGGTTTAGATTCATTTATTTTGCGCTGAAGTGAGGGCTAGAATAATATACTGTCAATAATTTATGAAAGCAATCAAAAAAATTGCTTAATTGATTTCCAAGTAGATCATTAAAATTCGAGCCACTGTCTCATAACTTACGATATAACATTTAGTCAAGCTTAGTCCTTTATTAGACTCATCAATTTTTAAGCCTTGAATGAACTTTTAAAAAAGGCATACTTTATAAAAGCGACGGATTGATTGGTGACGCTATATTGCAGTTAACCGTGAATCTGCTTACTGAATGCTGAATTTAAAATGCCTCAAAAGTAATAAAACTACATTCCACTTAAATTCAACTTCTATAAAACTGACCATAAAATACAATCACGGTTTAAATTTTTTTCTGTTAACCTCAGCTTCTAAAAACCTTGTCATTATCAGTAACTATGCATTATAATTGATAATTTTCCGGAAATTAAGGCTTGAATAAACCTAAATCTCGTATTTACATATTCCTAAATCTCATTACAACTAATATTGTCAGTGCGTAATCGATAAAAAAAGAGTTTTGAGAATGCTCGGATGATGAGAAAGTCATTGCTAAAATGAAATAACTGGACAAATTATGCGGACAACCAACCGGTTGTAACAGATCAACTCCTTTTTCTTTTTAACGGAGAAATAGAAAGTATAATAATTATGATACAAATAAATTAAACACGGTCATGGTGATACATGCTAAATAAGAAATTAATGCGGAAGTGAAGTATAGTGATCGAATATTATAGCCAGAAATCATCTTACGGTATAGTGGTATAGCTAGGCTTTGCGCCATGGCATACATACGATTGGGAAATAGGAGAAGAAACACTTCTCCCACTGAGCGCAGACACTGATGCTTTACACAAACTCATTCCGCTCAATAGAAAGGAATACTACAAAAGAAGAACCTTTCTTTGAAATTCCTTTTCTCTTCCTGTTTGTTTTTCAAGAAATGTCAATGACATTTCAATTATTTTCTTGGAGCAATTTCAATGCCAGTAATGTATTATAGTTAAATCAATTCTATGTTAATAACAGTACAGAAAACTGTATAGCTGGGATGAACAAGAAACGGGAGGTGACGTGAAGCCAAGATGACGTATCTAAGTTGCGTGGTCAGTGGCCAACTGAAGTGAAGACCAGCAGTAATATCAACAGTGATCGAAAGATAACTATTTGTAAAAATGAACAGATAACTGGAAAGCAAATTTTGCGATTTGTAAAAGGCTTTACATGAAAACAAATCAAAGTATTAGGTTAATTTTTTTTATGTCATTTATTTCTTCTTTTATTAATGGTTTCCCAGCGAAAGTCTTGAATTTTTTGAAGAATGGGAGTATAGATTCTTGTTAAAAATTAACCTAGTAATTTGTTTTCATCAAGGATTTTTTTAGATTAAAATAATTGAGAAAGTAAAGCAACTTGCCTAACTGATCGACTAAATGCATTTTCTTGAACATGGTGTGATACCAACTTGAATTTTCAGTATGAATATCATGTCGGGGAATGGTACCTGGCGTACTTTTAAGTTCCTGTTCTGGTGCAGAGAGGTAGCTATTACGAATTCTTAATATGTCGCTGTTTGCCTCATTCTGTTGTCCTAGTTGCAACTGACAGTGACCGCTTTCAGGCTGCATTTTGGTCCTCAGTTCTATTGGTCTTGATAACGGCAGCATTTCAAAATGTGGTGCTATCGTTGTAACGGTGTTTGACGATGAAGCACCAAATTGGCTTCCTGCTTCTTGAGCAATATCAGTCCTAAAGTTGCTTACTGGAACATTATCATTGTGATTGATTGATCTAAGTATTTCCAAGTTCTTATTAACCATTTCATTTCTATCTATTCTGTGACCGTTAAGGAAAAATGTTGGTGGGTTCAATGTAAGTGCAGGGCTGAAACTGATAGAATCTTTAGCAATGGATGATGTCATTAAAGGCAAAGAAAGTTGTGGACAATCATCAACTCTCTGTTTAACTGATTTCAATTTTTGGTAATCTTTTAATTGGCTAGACCCTGCCACATCTTTGGCTGGGTAACAAATGTAATCGTTATTCTCAACGTGTTTTTGGATGATTGTTGATGGTGAAAATGAATTCGAGGAAGACGCCGGTACGACGAATGTATTGTTAGGATAAATATTAGGCCTATTCAGGGAGGCAATTACTGAAGAAGAAAGCGTGACTGTATGACTGGATGATACCGGAGTTATGCAGGATATATGCCGCTGTACCGGCTCATGTACAACCGGTGTCTGTTTCTGGAATGCTACGTGATTGGATGATTGAGGATTGCTGTTCGGTTTCGGCATTTTCGGAGCCAGATGCTGTGAATTCGATGCGTCATCATGATGGTGAACATTTGAATATTGTTCGTTTGAGTCGGAACCCCATAATGGCGATCTCGTACGGTCTTTATTAACTGTTACAGTACCACTTGGAAGTGGTAGAGTGCCTGGCATTTTAACCTCCAATTTTCTGGCGATTTGTTCACGAAGCGAAGCAACTGACTGAGGTTTCGGTATTTCAATGCCGCTTTCTGCTCTTGGTATCATCGGATTTCTGTTACCACTATCTCTTGTTTCGGTTCGCAACGTCCACTTTGTCCCACCAGATATAGACCCGTTTTTTGACTTAACTTGTATTCCTGATGGTGGAGGTGGAGGTGGTGGTGGTGTCGTAGGCATCTCGGGCAATACTGTCCCGATCATCATCTGCAACAAACATTTATTACAACGATATTGTCTAGATATTACGTTCCATCTCTTGCGAACACAAGTTACATCAATCTGACTGAGCTAAACTGAAATTTCTAAGCATTTATCTTCATCAGTCTATCATTCCGCTATTACTAAAGCCATTTTCAAGTGTATTGATTGTCTGTGACCTATCAAGAGAAATAAAATATTTATGAAGATAGAATACTTATGAAACCTAGGAAGTGAGAAAATGTCTCAGATTCAAAAGTTAAAGTAATCGAAATCTCAAAGTTATAAAGTGAGAAAAAGGGGATATTATCATCCGAAAAAATAGACATAAACAAATACAAGAAAAACTTATTTACGTGGTTCCACAAATTTTAAAGAGAAAAAAAAGTACGACATTCACCATCATGAAAGTATTATTAATCAGCGTATTAATAGTGTTAGGAACAGTCAATGCTATTTTAATAACTGAAGAAAAAAGTGTTGATAGCGTTCCTTTTGGAGCTTGTTAGATTATTTCAAATTCCATTATTTTATTTAAAAATTTTTCACTTGACACTAAATTTCACCTATCATCAAGAATCAAGAATACTTCATAAAGCACCTTATTTTTTCAATCGAAACCGATTTTCGGCACAAAGATGAATACCTATAAAATTTCCTTGTTCCTATTCATAATCACTTACATCATTTATTTAGAACGGATCATTTTACTTTTTTATTGATGACTTTTTGTTCCGTTCTCATTTCCTTTCTCTAATGCAAGAATACTGAAAAGCAAGTTATTGTTTCTGAAAATACTTTGAAATTTGGAGAAGAAAATGAGCGAAAGTTGATTTCAAATCAGTTCAACTAAATTAGGAATACAATGGTAAGAAAAGCATTTTTGAAAAAGTGCTGCAAAAGATAAAAAATTTACTCCATTTCCTATCTCTACTCCTGAAAATCAAATGAGCAGATTCTTAACTAATTTGTCGTGAAATGGCTCGCGATATTGAGAGGACAAGGAACACAAAATGTGAAATAGACAAACTACCAGATGAACAAACAGAATTGATGATATTATATGATAGCAAATACCTCTGAGCAAGGATTTACCTCTTCATTTCGAAATTCTGATTTTGCTGAGATCTTTTCTTGTTCATTAGAAGCCTGAAAATTGATTAAATTCAAACATTGAACATTTTGGTAAAGATTGCCGTGCAAATTTAAATGATAAAATCTTAACAAAATTTTCAAGTCAAGAAGCTTATTTTGAAGACAAATTGAAAAATTTTGTGCAAATATTATTACTTTGCATATAGAAGACGAAGAGAATATTAATCAACGTTAACATATTTCAAAGCTGTAAAATAACACATTCATTGATGGATGGTACGATTGATTACTATACATTTGCAACGAATGCCGATGAAATAAAAAGTTAAAATTTTATTAGGAGCAAAAGAGAGGAGAAAAAGTGAAAGGAGTTAACAAAAGAATTTAGAAATGAGGCAGTTAGAAAAATGTTGTTAGAAATAATCATAAATATTATTTTTTTTTTCTTTTATGTACTTTAAAACTCGTAATCGCTATTGCTGCCACGAACAGTTTGTCTTATGATTGATGGTAATGGATGAAGAAGCCAAAAGTGTCTAATGGATTTCGAGTTGGTCTTTTTGTATCTCTTTTTTCTCCCTTTTTTTTTTCTATATCTCTTAAAAAAGAAACACATAAGCATCCAATTACAATAGGTACATAATGAAGGAAACTTTCAGAAATACAATAGCTAACAAATGTTGCATGTTTACTTTACCCATTGAAATTGTAAAAATTATTGCCGCAAAACTTTTAAAGTTCACGAAGACGAAAACAAAGAGAAGAGCCAAATATTGGTGAAAATTGGATTAAGCATTCCAAGACTAACACAATAAAACAAATTCGGATCTTTTTTAAACTTGCGTAATTTTAGAAATCTAATAAAAAAAACTTTGCTGATTTCAGTATAGTCGTAATTTTACCAATTTCCTCTGCTACGTCTTATAATAATACATGAATTTTGTGCATTCGTTAGTGCATCTTTTCGGCTTGAAAATCGCAGTTTGAATATGGCAGAAAGGGTGCTGTGGAAAAAACTTCACAAAACTTGATCTTATTCATCAACGATTTAGTCAAATCATTTTGAATATTACTTATTTTCGATTTGTGATGATAATTAAATAATAGTTATCTGGATGAGTCATTTATGCAGAAAAAACTCATACAATAATTGAAATGATATAACAACTAAATAGAAAAGTCTAAATCAAAGATCATCGCCCGAAGCTTTTTGGCGCAAAATTATGGAAATTCATATTATGCAGGAGATAAGTAGTAAAAAGTGGAAAAAAAGAAGAGTAGAAGTGCTAAAAAAACAAAGTAGCTTACAATAAAAACTTGAGAATGTAGATGGTGAAAACATTCCAAATTTGCTGTTAATAAGAACTTGTCGCATGAATTAGATGAAAGTGAACTGTTATCAAGATTTTTAGAAATAAGAATTATATTACATTCAGGATTACATTCAAACACAGAAGATGGCGAACGTAAAGACGATAGGAGCAATTGTGCGGAAGACGTTGCTGGTATTGCCATAGCTGTTGTTACCAATGGGAGTGCTGCAGTTTGCAACTAGCTGTAGTTACTTCTTCAGCTTTCTTGAAAACTTAAAATTCCTCTCCAATGCTTTCACACAGAAGCGATAAATATAGCTTTACACAGGACATCGCCTCCCAATCACTACTAAACAGATTAGTTCATCATCTCCTTATCATGACAAATTGGATATATTTTAAAGCCATCTCAAAATTATACTCTTAATTTATTTTAAAATCTTCAATCACATTATTTGAAATATCAAACTACCATTTCATCCAAGTTATTGTTGTAAGGAGTCTGGTTGTCTAGTTATTTGTTCGTTTTCCTTTTTTGGCAACTTTTTCAGTGATAAATTCTCATTTCTTTTAATCAGATGAAGCTCAACAAAAACTGAAAGCTATATTTGATGCATGGAAAATATCAATTAAAACTTAGTAATACAACTATCATCATTTATCAAACATTAACTCATATTAAAAATAAGTTTCTGAAAACCATTGGCCCAATGGATGTGATGTGTCGGATTTTCTGACGAAAAGTAGCTTTTTTTTGGTGAAACCAAATATTTCCAAAAACTTCAGCATATAAAATGCTGAAGACTGTAAATATTTGGTATTCAACATCAGGCACAATCGTGTGAATAAACGGTTAAAATAGTGAAGCAACTGACGATGCAATGCAGTTAGAGATGCAGTTACATAAACATTGCGCTCGATTGTGTTAGTACATTGCTTTAACTTTTTCGTTATAAACAGCTCAACTGCAATTCAGTATCTTTATGACATTTTGATGAGGTGTTAAACGTCAGATATTTTATCTACCAAGAAGTAGTAAAAGATAAGCAAATTTACTTGAATAATTTGAAATGTACAAATTCTGCAAAGGATAAATAGAAGGATGAATGAATATTTGTCTATCGTTATGTTATACTGATATGAACTGTTCCACTAAAGTATGTACAATAGCAATTATGAGTTTGCTTATAAATCTGGAATTTTGTTGCATATTCCGATGTTGATTGTATTCCGGTATCCATAGTTGGTTGAGTGAAACCGGCAAAATTTTCTCAAATAGAATTTTTCCAGAAATGTGGAAATCTTGATGGTTAGGCGATAAAGATGATGATTCATGTTCAGTCTTTTAGTAAAGTTCAGTTCATATCTGTGGAAGCATGAAATACCTTTATGTTTGCTAGGATTTCAAAAAACCGCTGCTTATGGCTAATTGAAGTATGCATGCTACATTAAATATGACGATATCATTTCAAACTCAAGAATCCTTAAGTACCCTACGAATATCCTCAAAATACGTTTGCCATCAAAAGTGGTGAAAATTTGTAAAAAAATCAATTCTATATTTTTTTTATTTCTAGTTGAAATTGACTATTATATTCATAAATGCTCATAGAATAAGATAGATATAGGCAATTCCTTAATGAAAGATAATTTCTGCACATTCTTAAAGACAGCACAGGTTTATCGTTAAGCTTCATTGATACTGCTGCTTCCCTTGCATTGAAATGATTGCTAGTTGGCTTACATCATATGAAGATTCTGGGTCACCAAATTTAAAAGCTATAGCGCTTCCTTGTATCTAGTTTCATTGGTACTGGATACAAATGTTTAAGATGCTTACCTGAAATGAAAACAATTGCAGTGCTTTGATAAAGTTAAAATTAAAATTATTTTTCACAAAATAAACTAGCAAATCAGCGAGGTAAACTTTGAAATGAATAACAGTGATACAATTGTTACATATCACTAAAAACAAAAAATTTAACAGTTTCATTAACAGTAAAAAAGGTAAATGGGAATGATTAAATAATTGTATTCAAATTTACAAAGCTATATTAGTAGTCAGTGCGAAAAGTGGTGCCAGTATGGTGGCTCAGAGACTGACTGGATCGAGATATCAGAAATACAGTTTAAAGAAAAAGCAGTCAAATAAAATGTTGTGATCAAAACATTTTTGTTTTAAAAAGACTAAAATGTTTAAAAAAAGTTTAAAGATATGTTTTGCTTTAAACTTTTCTTTGTTAGAATTAAGAAAGAAAATTATTAAAAGCAAAAAGAGAATTGAATTTGAGTGATTCGAATTCATTCATTTGAAAAAGTGTCAAAACAAAGTCATCTCTATTTTAGGAAAGGAACTGTCGAGAATGTATGAAATAAAACAATTTCTAAAATACGTTAATTTTGAATGATATAAAGTGACCAGATGTTTGATTGAGGGAACGGATAACTATGAGAGAGCAGTATTTGATAAATAAATGAAAGAGTAGCAGGGAAAATAAAGGTGAGGATCAGATGATAGATGTAGTAGAAATAGCAATGTTGTTAGCGAAAGTTGGAAGTGATCTGGAAAAGATTGCAAAATTTTCAGGTCATACTTTTCCTACTATTTTTATCCATCCTATTAAACATTTATAGATTAGGCCTTCACTTCGTTCTTCTCTCATTTTTATTCATTTTCAAATTTACCGCCCACATTCTGACAAGTTACAGTAATTGGACTGCAACCACTGCATACCGTGGTAGGATTTATGGGTCTTAAAAAGTCCCGTCTTTTTTTTTCATCTTTAGTTTGTTAGTGTTGATTTGGATGATCGTAATGCTGCAATGATTTCATGGATATGTGACACGTGTTTGTATTGTTTTCTACGCGTACGGATGGTTATCTTAACTTACGCAGAATTCGTATTCTAAGGCAATTTTGTTTATGAATGCTTGATGAACTTGATTAATGAGATTTTTCCGTGCTAGTTGTTGAGTAATTGAGTGAAACTTGTAATTCGTAAAGTTATGAATGCTTTTACACCATTCGATCTAAATCTTTGAGTAGTAGTAGTATCCTTTATGCTTATTTCGATATTATCCATCTACCCATTGTTTCTCACATGATAAAGGATACCAGTAAAGGAAAGGAAAAGTATTTTGCATATGAAGAATAATTTGTTACGTGAAGGAAATTTTTAAATTTTTACGTTATATAAATTCGATGAAATCATTAAATATCATATGTTGCAATTTTTGCTTGTTCAGTGATGGTTGAACTGCGTCGTTCAATGGGAGGACGCGGCAAGAAAACTTCACCACCATTCCTCTCCCATGAATTTGTTATTCAAAATCATGGTGATATTATGTCGTGTTTATTAATGATCGTTGTCGTTGGTTTACTTTTTCAGGTAATTCTTTTTCGAAAAACATCAGAGAAACAGTAAATGATAGTAGTTAATATGAGTTATATAATAAAATACATTGTTAGTTATAGCTTAGTTTACCTGCTAAAGTACACGAAAAACTTATGTATTAGGTCATTTAATTTTCAGTCTGTAATCTGTAATTTTATAGGGTACATCAGCATTTGCAAGCATTTTCATTGTTGCGCAGTACAATGAAACATTCCCGCTAACTGTGGATTCCGGTATGTTGTATTCTAAACAAAGCATTAGAAAAATTGATTTTTTAAACTGCTTTAATTTTCCTTGTAGTGATATGTCTCAGCTCTTTGTTGCTGTTCTAGCTATCTTACGTTGAATATGTAGTTGATTCTGGAAAACGGTATAGATTTTTTCAAGGTAGGATGCAGCTAATGCCTGCTATTCATGCAAGCCTAGTTCGTTTGAATGTCTTCACTGTTATTGCTAATCAGTAAAAAAATTTTTGGAGATAACCATTTTGTCTTCATTTGCGGAAACAATCATTTAATTTTTAGGTAGTATCGCAAAAGCTTTGTAAGTAGTACATATTGTTTTTAAATATGTTTAAAACACAGGGCTATTTTTTTTCTTGTAGAACCGCAAACTTATTATCGGACTGGTTTGAAAGATGTAGCAGCTGTTGTGTTTTATGCTATTGGATGGATTACAGTTCATGCGATTTTGCAAGAATATGTGTTAGACAAGTTGCAGCGGAAACTTCATTTGAGTAAAACAAAGATGAGTAAATTTGCTGAATCGGGACAATTATTCGTCTTTGCTTTATATTCCGTTATACATAGTGGTAAGTTATTTTTCCTGAAATGATGCCCTGAATATTTCTTGAAACGATGGCTTTAACATTTTCTTTTTTAAGCTTCGATATAGTCTTTACCAGTCATTTTTGTATTTCATTGATTATGCATTTCATCTTAATTATACTCTTGTCTGACATGATTTATAGGCTATATAATACATGATTTACGAATGCATCTCGACCTTACAAAATTGTGGGTTGGGTATTCCGAAATCCACCGTTATATGACACTTCATCTGAAACTCTTTTTTATTTTTCAGGTATCATTACTTTACGTGTTGACTTTTATGTAAATGACAACTATTTGTTCGCAAAATTTCTGAACCTCTTTCGTTTCATTGTATTTTTACATTTCATTCCCGAAAATGCCCAAAATATATTGTAGATTGCTTACTGGTTGCATCAGTTCCCTGAATTTTATTTCCAAAAAGTACGTAAAGACGAAATACAGCCGCGAACACTGTATTCAGTTATTTTTCTTTTCTTCACCATTGCAGCATATTCTTTGAAGTAAATGTTTCACGTATTTTTCCACCTTATTTTTTCTTTGTTGTCCTTTAAATCTTGTAAACTAATTAAATTTCCATTTAACTGTACTATGTTTTCAACTGGACAAAAATCATAAATTTTATTTACAGTGGTTGAATTATATCGAATGACTGTTCTGTAAACCTAAGTCTTTCGATATTTACCCATAATTATATGGGTTTTCTGGAAATAATTGTGTCATTACCTTATCCTTCTAGGTTTAACATCACACTTAAGTTTATCTGTACTGTTTCTTTCCAAAACATCTTGCATATTTAATTCGATTCTAGAGCTTTCTTGCGAATTTGAGGAAAGAGGACGAGGGGCAGTTGAATAAAGGAGATAACCTTTGTAACAGTGGAATGTAAATCAGAAGTAACGGTATCAATTTCAGCATTTTTTTTCAGTTTCAATCGGCTGGCTCTAGCGCTTCTTTTTCTGGAGTATGTTTCACAAAATGTTTTCCATCTTACACGCTTGTTTCACTTTGCTGAAAAATGGAACATTGCAAAGACTGGGTTCGTTTAATTTTTGTTTCCATAAAAGTATTTAAGGTGGCTGTCTGATTGGAAAAAATGATATAGCTGAGATGGCATGCTTATTTTATCCACATCAATTTTTTTTTTTTTTTGTTTTATTATAACAACAATGAGAATAAGTGTTTCCCATAGTATTAAATCGGCATTTTGGCTTAATATGTTCATTAAACAAAAATTTAGTTTTAAAATTTGGAATACTATATTCGTGATAGTACGATTGGCGAGCGCAGTGTTAGCTGTACTTACATTATGGTATGGGCTTCGTTCCAATGAAACTCCCTATATGGATCCAGTGAATGGAAATTTCAACACAGCGTTCGTCCGGTAAGTTCTTTTAGTGCAGGAGTTAAAATGATATTTGCAGTTTTGGTCAATAACTTTGTGTGTTAAATTATTTTCGTATTTATGCTTATCGAACAGTTAGATTTGCATTTGATTTTGCAAGTTGTTTAGAAATATTTTGGTTACAGGTTAAATAGTTTGTTATGTGTTCTGGCATTACAACTATATATGCTGTGGAACTTTGTTTTATTCCATGTCCGTCGTTACCGAGAGAAACATAGTAAAATTAAGATGGATAAACAATTTAGAATCCAGCAAAAGAGAAGGAAGCATATAAACGACGATGTTAGTTCATTTATTCATCTCCATGTGTTATTAAAATATGTGGCTTGTGCATCTTGTTGTGAGAAGCACAGGATGTTTATTCCAGTAGATAACAGTTGGAAATATATATTGATAATTCCATTAACTGCTGGAATATATGGGTAAATTTTTCGGTAAAAAACCAAAATATCAGTCGTCAAATCAAACTCTGATTATTTGAATAGGCTGGACATTCTCGTTGAATATTTGAATAGAACTATCAGGCAATTGAGAATCACTGCTTGTGCAAGCAGAAAATTAAATATTATTGTTAACTATTAAAAATATTACGAATAACGCATTAGTTAAGATTGCAGGTGCGCGATCTACCAGAAGCTGACCAACATTCCCGTAAGAGGTGCAATTAAATTATTTAGAAATGACGAGGTTTTAAAGCGAAACGCAACGGGAACATATGCCTTGTTGTATGACGAAAGTTCGTCGAACAATTTCCGCATATGATACATTTCTGTAAATTGAGGGTGCTTTACTGTCTCCAAATATTTTTAGTTGTGATTAAAAGCATAAAAATCTCTGTTTATACACTAGGTTATGATTAGTACATTTTCCAGTAGTTCTTTATTTCTTTAATCATTTGTTAGGAAAAGATTTTAATTGGGGCAAAACAAAGGGAAGATTATATGGTTCAGATATAGCGGTTGACAAATCACATCAGCCATATTCTAATTGTTGGTTCTTGGTTCCTTTATTCTTTTTCTATTTTAAAAACCTTATTATCCCTCTTATACCTGTTAGCGATATTATGGCAGTTGATTTTTATGATTGGATCTTCAAAACATTTCTTTGAGGTCTGAAATCTTTTTAGATTGAAATCTGATTTGAAATCTTTTTAGATTGAAATCTGATTTAATAGTTGCAAATATATGTCAAGTTATATAAAATATGAAAGTATTATATTTAAATGATCTTTCAAACATCTGTTTCCAATTGTAATTTAATGCTGTTTTTTTCCTTGTCTTTCTTCAATTTACATTTTCTTCCATGGTCTATTTGCTGTAATTTTAAACATTATTTGTTTTGTGTTTCATTTTTTAACATAACTTCATTTTTCGGTTGCTCGTCTATTTTAATTTATATTCGAACGATGTCAGTAAGTCTATTTTTTTGTAGTTAATTACTGGTAACTTTCTTTGCTGTCTGAAAACAGAATATCACAGAAACTAAACAGGAGATGAGCTGATGGTGGTGGCCAAATCAGTTCTCATAATTTGTCCCTTCAAATAGCGGT
Organism: Mansonella ozzardi; assembly: GCA_029876185.1. Classification (NCBI taxonomy): domain Eukaryota; kingdom Metazoa; phylum Nematoda; class Chromadorea; order Rhabditida; family Onchocercidae; genus Mansonella; species Mansonella ozzardi. The sequence goes on along the minus strand of JARVGP010000012.1, from coordinate 36,899 downwards.
CTTTTTAGTGAATTATAACCAAAGACTACTTTCGAGCAGTAGTTTTGTCTATAATAGACGTTAATATTTCATCCTTTATAAATTCAGCTGCATAATACATCATAAAACCTGACCATCTGACCCTTCAAAGTGTTAGAGTACAGTTGCTATACAAATTATTATACACATGACACAAATTATATAGCTTAAAAAGTACTCAGACATTGAATGAGATTGTCGAAATCAAAAATTTGATTGTTTCTAATTCTTGACAGTGTTGAAATTTTCGAAAATAATCAGCGATGCTCGAGTTCAACAACGGAAGTAATCCATCTTGCAAGGTGTTAATGATGTCAGTAAACGGGTCACTCAAATGCCATATCTGTATTGCGAAGTAATTGCCTACCCTGTATCTTGAAATTTGCAGACCATTTAAACGTTTTATTTGGTACTCTACTAGCCTGATTGTCAATGCCTCGAGCATTGTTTTTAATTACATTGTTAGACTATAGTTTTATAAAATCTTTTACACTCTATTGAGGAAATGCAGGGTTTACATCGGCATTTTTTTTTTTGTATGGTAGATCAGCGCTATAACTTATTTATGGATCAGTCAGTACATTTCTTCGTCACTCTCGAGAAAATCGCTTGAGAAATTGATTTCTGCAAAAGAAATTGATTGAGTATTAGATTTGGAGTGTGATCCATGAATGGCTTTCTAATTCTTATCGGCATTGAACTTAAAAAATTTGAAAGAACTAATGCCTCATGAACTGAAAGATTGTAAAATTAAATGATGAGTGTAATTATTTTAAAATTCTGATAAAAATGTACCATCCGTGCTAGAATCGAATTGATCCGAAGTGCAATTTTCATCTGTGAGGGAGCAGTTTATTATATCATCTCTGTCTACAGTGATAGTGGATGCTAAAAATCAGTGCATTCTGATGATGACGTACAACCTTTGATCTTTTTAAATCAATTAGATTTTAAATATTATGCCCAAAATTTGCAGGCCATAGAAGCCTGCAATAGTTGCATTCGGCATGGATTGTCGTTCCAGCTCCATTAAGAGCATTATACTGAATGATCATCATTCTAAGATACTGGGGACCACTCAAATGAAGGTTTATGAATTGTTATGCGGATTTAAGTCGTCACCACGGCAAATACCTGTGCTATATCGTGTATTCGCACTGTCTGGAAAAACTGAGAGATGGTTCACCGATAAATTTTCGTCGGTTGACACCGAATCCAGCTCTGAATTTGAAATCCAACAAAAGCGATAAATCCTAAAAATCCATTAAGAAAATTCTCATAAATCAGAATCATTAGAAGCCAATGCAAATTAGTATAATATTTATTAAAACAATCGCATACCTAGGACTCACTGGTAACGGTGAGGAAAAGTTTATAGGTGTAAGCTGATCTGAAGTTGTCTCTGGCAAATTTGAAGCGTTTGATGTGGATTCTAAAGTGTTAATTTTACAAAAAATAAAATCGGAGAAATTCCTCTCCTCACTTTGAGATTTCCAAATTGCATTTGAAATATATAAAGTTGCGCAATTTTTTTTTTTACAAGTGGTAGAAGAATAATATATCATACTTTCTAAACGCGAAAAAGTCCCACATAACGCATTAGAATCCCAGCTGTCTTCCAAATAAATATCCTCAAAAATGAAATCATCCATATCTCCTCCTGTTCTCTAAAATGTCATACAGAGATTTTAAACTTCATTCAATCTCATCTGATCATCTGAGTTCCAAAAAATTTCCAAAATTTTTATTGGAAATTTTCCGAATACACAGCAAGCATTGTTTATTTTCAGTAGTAGAAATCCTCGATTAATCGGTTGAGACCCGAATATGATAAGTAATATAAGTCGCCAATTTTATCTGTTCATCTTAAATTTATCCATGAATAATTGCAAAAATTAAAGATTTCTTCTCAGATCGAATATATCAAATTATCGCCTTCTAGAAAGATGAAAATAATCAGTGTTTCAGATGCATAAAAAGGGCTTACAATGATTTCATAATGCAATAGTGCTGTTTGTGACGTTCCTGTTGATTCGTCGGCATCACTAACTGCCAATATGCCATCTAGCAACTAAAAATTTCCTATGTTCAGCTTTAGAATCTATTCTGTTTTATGAGATGGTTACCAGCAATTTTAAGATCATATCAAACTTCATTACAATTTCAAAACTGAATTGCTCATAGATATTACTAGAATTTACTATTGCTGAAGGATGAGTAAAATAAAACATTCATCATTATATTTTTTTTTTTTTTTAGAATTATCAATTTTTGGTCAATTCTTTGCCAACATAATTAATTAATGTTATTCAATAAGAAACATACTATGATCGTTTGAGATGCACTTTCCATATCTTATTTTACGGCGAGTATTTCCTGATCTGCAAAGTACTTATTGCATTTGAGTGAAGTTTATTGAATCGGATAGCATGAAAATTATATAAAATCACAAATCCCACTATCAATTCATAGGTCGAAAATATGCCTAATACAAAGAATAACAAAAATAAATGAATTCAGAATCCTATATGATAAAAACAGAATATGTAAAAATGATAGAAAAGGGAGAAATCGATAGCTGTTTAGTAAGTTTTTATCTAAAGGATCATGTTCCAGAGCATTCCATATCTATCATTCTTTAATCCTCTTTTATAAATGCTTCTCTTTCAAATGTTTTCATCGCTTTTATAAAAATTTTTTCGAACTTATTCAAATTTATCTAATTAATTTGACAGCAACAATGAATAAATTAAAAGATACGTGCATCAACAACGAATTTATATTGCAGTTATTTGATGCCGCAGTTGTTGCGCCGAACGTCACGTTTCCAATGAGACAGCACGATACAATGAGCTTTTTTACTTTCATCCTTTAATTTATCTTTCGAATAGACTTGGCTATCCTTTCATTTCCTACTAAGCCTTGGACCAACTTGAATTCAAGCATAACTTCCATCATTCATGAATCTGTATTCTCAATTCATAGCTTTATCAAACCGTAGTTTTTCGATGATTGAACCTAATATTTGCTTAGTTTTGATCTTGCTCTGTCACGTCTGTCATGTCACGGATCATATAAACTATCAAAGATGTCGCGAAAGTTGCAAATAAGTGGTGTTACTGATTTTCTTGCTTGGTATTTGAGGATATCGAATAACTGCTCTACTTTGTGAATTGAACGTCTTACCAAAAGTTTTTGCTCTGAAGTGTCAATTTAAACTGTGCTGGATTTAGGTGTTTTAGGATATGTCATGAAAGTGAGCAGAAGACAGTACGTTTATCAGGCTCAACTATTCTTTCTCAAATAACTGAATTACTGACAAGATGATCCCTTAAATTTCACTGGTACAATCAAGTATATGTTTTACATGAGCATTTTAAAAAAACTTTAAACAATGATATAGAAATACAAGGCATATGCCACTTCATTTTAAATCATACATGATTCTCCTTAGTTGGAAATCTCTTTTATGGCTTAATTAATTATATAGGTCATTAGATATTACAGATAATCACATCATACTCAAACTGCTTATACATCACTAAAATGCAATCATTAAATTGCATTTAAAAAAATAAAGACTAATTGGGCTCTTTATTCAAATCACGAAGCTTGAGTTACATTTTTTTCATGTTCAATCAAATCTGGAAGCTAAAATCTACTGAGAAACCCAGTTAGACATTACAGTATTATGCAATCACATTTTTATTTCCAAATTTCACTATTATTGATAAGCGTATCATATATTTGTTCATGTGTCCACTCTAATCGTCGATGATAATTTATTACTGAAAATCAAAAAATTCTGCGATTCTATAAATTATTTAAAAAATATGAAATAATTCGATAAATTCAATAATTTAATTCAACTGAAAACGTTCATTTCCCATCAATGAGTTGCTGACGTCAAACAACAGTTGGCTTTTATCAACCTAGTAAAATTTCCTGAACCAACGCCAAATCATACTTCAGAAATCAGGTCTCTCGAAAAATAGCATGAATTTCTTCTTTACTAATTCTGGGTCATTCAAGATTTACCAACCGCTGTTTCTTTTTCAGTATTCATTAATTCTGCTGTTAATATTTCGTATTCCGATTTACAGAAGCGATTCCAATCATTAAGTTGTGAATCCATTTCCTGAAAGAATATTTTAAAGTCCTGAGCAATATTTTGCATTGAAATGTGAGATAATTCCAATATGACTTAGTTTCAATTCAGCATGGTAATTCGAATGATTCGAAAAATGGATTTCGAATTCACATTTCAAAGCGTGGAGGAATGAAGAAATTTATCACATAATTAGTAAAGATAAAAATGCAATCATACAATTATGCTTGCTTTATCGTTCTCAAAATGAATATTTTTACTAATTTGCAATGACATACGTTTCTATTATAGAGCAGACAACTTTCTTGTGCAATATGCTTTATCCAGTTGATGAAAGTGTTGAAAAAATAACGTGCCAGTGAAGGAGATCGTTTGAGATCGGATAATGTGAAATATGTTGATGAATGTGGTGATATCATATCTTTTAACTTAAAAACATTTTTAAAAATGAAATCTAGTTGAAGAAGGAATTTGAACTTAAAAAAAATGTGATTGGTACTTTGTTCTTGATGCAACCAATTCTATGGTGCCAATCACCACAGTAAAAATCATTGCCATGTTAGTGGAAATGGAGTAAGCGTTTTCAACTTGAGAATTTTGTTCAACTACACTTCTCCTTAGTTCTCGCTAGCTTTTGAAAACAAACTAAAATTCACCATGTTTATTAAATTATCGAATGTTATTACAGTCATATCCATACGGCTAACATTTTCCATTATTTCATTATAAAATTGTTCCATTTCGTCAAATGTAATACGACCATCTCCATTCAAATCCATTATTCGGAACCAATATTCGATGCTTAGATTATAAAGAAATTGCTATTTATTTTGACTTTAACCGAAAAAGACAGTGAATAAGATCATAATGAATATGGCAGAAGCCTGGTAAAATACTGTTGCTAATTATTCTAGTGAAAGTCAAACAGCCCAAAAAACCGATAGCTTTCCTAGCAGTTAAATTAAACAAGACAATTTGATCACTAAAATAATTATCCTCCTTCCATAGACTCACGTATAAACTGCTTTCGAAGTATAATTACTCCAATACCGCAAGATAGGCTAATCTCAATGAGATCTGAGATTATCGGACAAGCTTAGATAGATTTTTATGATCGTGAAATTTATACATGCAGAAACGAAGCTAATATTTACTGACCTTTTCGGGTGACATTTATCAACTTCAGCTAGTAAGAAATTAACGAATGCACTGTAACTTGCAATTCGTTCCACTGAGCTGTTTGGCAAAACAGCTCCAGAAAAGATACGCTGTACTACCAAATTTGTTAAAGCTAAAAATTCTCCAGTTTGCAATTAATATAAAGAATCTTTTAATCTAACTCCTGAAACCAGTTCAATACATCATTGAATTAAAGGTTATGTATAGCAACTTAAATGAGCTTTTCATAGACAAACGCAAAGGGTTTGACCAGCAAAAACTAGCTACCCTAATTGCCAACTTTTCTTTCAGTCGTAACAAAACTTACCACTATTCGAATAAAGAGAAAGATCGAACGGTGTCAAGTAATTCTTTTCACCTTTATCCAACATACAAAAGTTGCAGTAAATGACGTAAAAATGTTCGTAACTAAAAAAATCACGTTCTTCATTGACTTCGGCTCTTTCCAACATGGCGATTGCCTGCAATATTTTTTGAAAAAACCCAACGCAGCCAAATTGGAGGTGGAGAGTGTTTAATTTATACCGAATTCTGTGAAATCAAAATGATTCTTCTCGGATTACATTTGCACTTCCCTTGCATTAGTCAAACTGCCCATAACCATAGCACTGATTTAAAATTAGCACATAATATAGAAAGTAAATTACCTTTAACAGGTTTGATAATTTCAATTCTACAATCGAAATATGTTTTTTCCAAGAATGACAAGCAGTCCAGAAAATGCGCGCTGTCACCTGAAATACTTAAGATTTAAAAATAAATTGGAAGAGATGAATGAACAAAAAAGATGATCAAAAAATTCTTCATAACTGTTTTTATATATGCTTGATGGAAGATGATAGCTTCTTTTAAGAAACTCAGTGAGGGTAATGTTTCAATCAGATCCTGAATAAGTGCTTCAAAATCATCTGCAATAAGGTAATTCCGTTTTCCATTCGTCAAAATGTAAACAAAACGCGAAGCCTCATCATGAGCGTTTTTTTCAAATCTGGAAAAAGCCGAAAAAGTTTGTTCAGCTTAAGAAATTTCAGCAAGATTTCAAATTTCCAAACATAAAAGCAATATTTGTTTCGCTTGAAATATGCAAAATTAACATTTGTTTTATTTAATGGACAATTGAAATTCCTGGAAGCATACTTTCTCCACCAGCTTGCGAATTCAGTGAAATTAATATAATTTGAAGTTGAAGTAGAAAAACAATTATAAAGTGGCTGCTTCCAAAGTGGACACAGGCCAGATACCAAACAAATTTCTTTCATATGTGACGAATTAATCTAAAATAAGAATGTAATGAGCAAATCTATTTATTCTCTAATCTCATTTATCCGGTTCAAGCAAAGCACTTTTTTTTTTGTTTTTTATACAAACACACTTTGTATGAAAATTTCATAATTTAATTAAGCGTACGCTTATCAAATTATGTCAATCCACATGTTTACACACTTACACTTATTCACATAATGATATAAGTGTTTATTTTAATACTCTTTATTAAGCACTTTTTTGAATTGTAACCTGATCATTATATTTATGAAATAGTTCTGTCACGGCTTTTAGATTGTTGCAATTTTCTTTTCCATGAAGTGGTATACCGCAAGGATAATGAAAGCTGAAAGCACTTGCTGTTAGAAGATTACGCATAAAAAAGACTCGCTTTCCAACATTTTGAAATTTGAATCGAATTTAAAAACTGATGTCATACCGTGGGATGTTCAATGATATTGAATCAGCTTTCTTAATGTCTACTTTATGAAGCGTTGATGAGTCAAGATCATTTGTTGAAAGCGATTCGAAGGAACTGAAATTTGAAAAAGAAAACTTCAATAATTTTGAATTATTTTGAAATCCATCAAATCAGGACTTCATATTTGGTAGAATTTTGACCTTTCATTTCTTTTTTCTTCAATTCGTTCAGAACTTGCTGCATCTTCGCTCCCCTGAAACATTTGAAGTTTAATTCCTAATTCGGTTATTTCACTTTTTCCGTCGAATTTTTATATTACTTTTTATATATTTAATTTTTTTGTCTTAAATTTTTAAAAGTAAAACTTAATTTAGCCACCACAAGTCTATCAATGAGAACTATGGAGCAGGCCTAGAAAAAATCACTAGCATGAATATTTTTTTTCTTTGTTATTTGTATATACAGCCTAAAAAGCTAAATATGATAAGCAATCATAATTCGGATTTGTGTCTGCCTGCAGCGTTTCAAGATATTTATCTGTTTCTGATCAAATTTGTTACACTGATACAAGACGAAGCAAGATTTTTTTTGCCATGGGTTGGACGGTAATTCTTGCAACATAAAAGAATCCTAAGTTTTTGGGTATTGTATGTTTTTCAATGACCTGTAATGTCGTGCGCTTGAGGAATTATGATGAATCAAAAGAAAGTTACGAGGAAATATAAACTTCCTAAATCAGCTATTAGTCAACTTATCTTAATATATATTGATTTATGAAACGCATTTCCTTTCTTGCTTTTTATGAAAAATTACAGATACTTCGCAGTAAATTATAAGATCATTAATTCACGGGAATTGAATCCTTATATTTTAAGATGTCAACTACTCCAATTCACGTTTTACATATTAAACACAATATACATATAAGACCTCGAAAATTTTGATCATACCGAAAGGAAAGATGATGTGCACCAAGAAGTATCATCGTCATTCAGATTATCAGAAAGTAAGTTATTCGATATAGCTTCAGGAGTGGTATCCGCTAGCTGCTGCTTATCATACAATGTATCACCATCCACTATTTGCAGCCTTTTCAGTTGTAACTTCAAATATTGTTTATTTATTAAAAATATGATTATTAGTTAAAAAATTTGATGCGCAAAAGAATTAAATTCAAGCACTTATCTTTTAAATTTATGATAGGTACGAAAGTTAGAAAAGTTCACTCACTTCAAAAACGCTTTGCATTTAATATCTCTAAAGCGGACTTCTACACAAGTTGTATAAATTTCATTAATAACACTGATAACGACAATACGATACCTTTTCTGTTTTTTCCTCAATTAATTTTTCCTCGCAATCATTTCCATCCGATGATATAGCATATAGAATCTTGTCATAATCCAAATATGATGGACTTCTCGGTATTTGTCTGCTGCAATTCCAAGCATTCTCCTGATATTGTTCGAAAATTTCAAACCATTTGCATCTATAAAAAGATACCGGCAAAATAGCATGTTTCAATTTGGACAGCATTACTTTGGATCTTTTGCATATTGATGAGAAAAATACAAGACTAAAAATATATTCTTCGCATGTTAGTATGACCGCGATTCAGTTCTGACTTGGCTATCATGAAAAATGGAATTGTCGGATGGGTAAAATAATCATCAAAAGCAAGCTTACTTTTTTGGCGTTTCCAGAAATCTTGTAAATATATCAAGATTCTGAAAGGATTACGATCAGCTTACAATCACGTTTCACTCAATAATATCATCTCACTTCGAATATTCACTGATTGAACTAATGAATTCATAAAAAGACAAATAGATTGCAACCATGTAGGCAAATGATTCATTTTTGTATTGAAAAATTTCGAAGACACTATATTTTCAAAAACTTAGGAAGTTTGATCCGTCATTAATTTATGCCGATTATTCCGTATGATGTTTTTTCCAGGATTTTTTCGACTTTTAAGACAAAATTTTAAAATTGTCCTTCAAATTTAAAGAAATCTTTTTAGTTTGTTTCCATACATCTTGAAAAATAAATTTTTACTGCCGCTATAGGAGGGTATTAATAATACTTCTCCGCTATATCTTAATTTGTATTTTTGAATTTATGAATTATTGAATTCTAATCGCTTGCTAAAAAGGATTCATTTCTGAATGTTTTAAAATGGTTTTTACTTTGCATTATATTTGATGCATTATTTCTCACAGAAAACACTCATTGCATGCCATATTAGTATTGAAATTAGATTAAAAACTGAAATTGTGATTTTGCTTGATTCTCAGAAAGTCTTGATTTTTTATTTAATTCTGAAAAAAATTGCTTGTGCGAAAAAATAATTCACAAATCATACACTCGTAAGTTATCAAATTAACAATACCATTACCGAGGGCAGAACATTCAGATCTTCACTAACTTCAGTTTCATTGTTAACAGCATCCATTTTAGGTTCATCAGAACCTGCACTGAAACGCAACAAGGAAGTACCAAAAACAATACTTTAAATTTCAAACTAAATTTCTCAAAAATTAAGTTAAAAACAGCAGTTCCAATCGTCTCTAGTGCAAACTTTGAGGCTAAGTTCTAAGTGGTATTGCAGGATTGTAGTTGGTGAAATTAGCAAAGAAGAAATGTACAATGAAAAATGGTACAAACTTTTGGAAATGCCAATTCTCTCCAGATATTTGCACGGCGCAATAGGATGAAAATGGCAGAGATATCATGGCACTCTGAATACATAATTCATAACTAAATTTAGTTTCAAATCCAAGAGCAAAAACTAGAATAAGTTATACTAAATTAATAATTCTCTTTCTAAAAAAGTAAACAAGATGGCAATCAATTCCAAACAATACTCATCAACATTTATCCTGCTTCAGAATTCTTCAGAAGTTGCAACATACGGTAGTTAAGCAATGTAAAATATAAGCACTTACGACCATCTCGGTGTGATTAGATTTCGAAGTTCGCACAGATGTACGCGATGGTGAAAAGGGTGGTAACAACGATGTTGAACCGTTCTGTTGAGTAGTTGTTGCTCTATTGATACAATTTTTATTATCAATTTTCTCTGATGGCCCACTTAGATTCATTACATTCATTACGAAACTGTAATTGTTATTGCCATCATCAGTTTTAACTTCCACAGCATTTTGACGTGGTCTTGACTTTTCAAGTTCCTTAAAAGCATCCACAATCAAAGAATCACAGAATATTATTACATTTATTAAGACAAGCTTGCTTCAGATTCTCTTTTCTCAAGATGATGATTTCCTTCTTATCATTTTTAGTGTAATAAACTGATTGTTTTTCTAATTTCAGTGTGTCAAAGGAAGGGTGAAGAAACAAAGATGGCATCAGTATGACACGAACTGCCAAAAGATGGAGTAGAGTTGAAGTACAAAAGCACACTAATGTGGAAATATGAGATGCAAACTGTTTTTTATAAGAAATCACTAACGTTCCATCGGCTATCTAAAAGATCTCATATATTACTATTTCAGAATCATGTTATTCATTGCATATAAAAAATCTTTAAACAATATCGCAAACTTTCCAGATTTTGTATGCAGTCATATTTTTAAGCACAGATCTTGACTTTGAAATTTAAAAAACTTCACCAGCAGGTAGATTAAACGAAATACTTACCATTACTGATTCCGATGCTGTTTATATCTCTTATTGAGTTGCAAACTATTAATTCCACGAACTTATCTTTCTTAATTGAACAAATAGGTCAAGAAAATATTTTAGTTGAAGCAATATGGTTTGCGAAACAAATGAAATCTATTAGTCTAGTTTCTCTAAATTTCCATTTTACAAATGGGAAGAATAAAATAATTTTTGTTGGAATTATTTCTTAGGTCCTTATTCAGGATACTCAGATAGCTAGACTTGAGGTCCTTAATCATACAACACGTTTTTTTCAATTAAATAACCAAGTTAAAATAATTTTTAAAATGAAATCCCAAAAAAATGTCATAAAAAGTGCTGTGCTGGAAAATGGAGGACAAAGAACACGAATGAACAATATGGCTTGCGGTAATTAGGCAGAGATTAGCACTATTTCTCAAGAGATATCGATTAACTGAAGAACTTAAATAAGTACTTTTTGACAGGTAAATGGTCAAAAACTTGCTTAGATATCGCTTTCCAGAGAATTCTGCATGTTTCAATTTGCACTTTCATTCACATACCGGGGGAATCTTTTTTTATGACTTCACTTGATTATAACATTTCAGTGATCGTTTTTGTAGGCGTCTGCATTTATCATTATAAAAAACTTAATTTATGCATAAATTTTATATCGTATTTTCAGAAATACTAGATTATTACTTCTTCTAAATGAAGCGAAATACCTCTCAACATATTTACTGTTTTTTATTCGGCAATACTACTGATTAGGCTAATGCAATCGCTTACTGTTGCATGTGATCTGGGAATTTTTCCTCACACAATACTTTGCTGGGTGGATAAACAAAGCCGTTTTCAGAAGATATAACTGTCATTTGTGGATATTGAAGTTAAACACTCTCAAAAACACAATTGCTGAGATCCGTATTTTGTTACTGTACAAATTATGAAAACTCCAACGCATTTCATACGGAAAATCCGGTATTTTCTTTTAATAAAATAAATCTAGAAATAGCTTGATATTAGGCTGAATAAAGAATTAGACAGTTTTCGCAGGACTGACAGAATTATCTCAACTTATCTTATAGCTAAAACTCGCAATGGCGTTATACACCATAAAGCCAATTTTACTGTGAAAATCAGATAAAATACGGTTTAAGTTCACTTTGGCTTAATTGGCAAATCGCACTGAAGCACGTCACATAGGATTATTCGTTCAGCATCAGTTTATAAACTGTCAGTACCTTCCTTCCGTAATTTCAATGTTGAATTTTGCGCTAAGAAAATATTTTACTTGACTTCGCAGATACAAAATTATTTTACAAAGCACTTATCATTTGCACTTTTATAGCCTGCACAACATGATAAAGTAATAACTTCTAACAAGATAATGAGATTCATAAAAACGAATTTTAATGAGAGTGTTAAGTAGCGGAACCAAAAATTTCAACAATTTCCATAGCTAACTGTGTAAGTTCGCCACATTCATGCAAGTTTGTAAGAATAGCAACGCAGATTCCACCAGTGCCGTTGAAATTATGGTCCGGTTTTATAAGGAGAACAGATGACGCACCTACAGCAGCACCAGTGTGTAAAAAAACTCCCTTTCGTGACCAGGTATCACTTAGGCCTCCGTATTTTTGATCCTCTCCATCGATTTTATACCAACCGAGGGCGTATACATTTCCTCGATAATCCGAAATCTCACCTTTCCAAAATGTTTTCATGGTCTCGGCGTCGAGCAAAGGTTTCATTCCATCGTTTGCCATAGATGAATGTTGCGCTGCATGATAACTAAATACATGATAATTGGGATATCAATTTTTCTCTGAATTTTATGAATTTTTTCATTGATTTTGGAAAAAAATTTGAAGTAATATTTTCAATATTCCGAATAGTCAATTAGTCAAAATTCATACATTTTGAATTTCCACTTTATAGTCAATTACAAATCTACCGATACTAAAATCAAATTTACCTATAAAGCATTGCATTAGCGAAAATAAGTAAATCGTCGACAGTGGATAACAACCCACCACCTGCCCACTTGCTTGAATTATCTACTTCCGGAACATTCTTTAATTTATGATCAGGATCACGATAGTAATATCTGAAATAAAAGATTTGCAAGAACGGTGTCTGATTTTACAAAGCTGCATTCCGCAAAAAGTTTTCAACCATCCAGTAAATCGTATACGTCAAAATTATACGAAAACTTTAATGGAGTTTCTACACATTTCAAAGTGCCAAATATTGATTTCCTAGTTTAAAAAAAGTAATCGGTTAATTGATCAAAGAAAACGCAATATAAGATCACTAAAAAAGCTTCATAAAAAATCGTCAAAATACCTGGCTCGATTACTGATGAGAGGAAAATTGAAGTCGAGATATGAATGATTCATTCCTAGTTCCCGGAATAATTTTGTTATTTGATTTATATAGCTTTCATTAGCTGCTTTCTCTAATGCTGCACTGAGTAAAGTAAATCCATGAGTTGTGTACTGGAATTTACTACCTGGTTCTGCTACTAATTCATCATTTTTAAATATTTCCAGTGCATCTTTTACATGTTCATAGTGAACATTAGAAAAAAACTCCGATTTATCCTTGAGCTCGACACTTTGATGTCGTACATTACCGCTTTTACTGTATTTCTCCTAGAAGATTGAATTGATTTAAAAAGTTTTTCATTTATCTGAAAGCGCTAAATAAAGAACATTATTATTCCACCTGTTTTGACATCAGAATAGGTGGAATAATTCATCAGAAATGAAAAATTCGCATGACTCCTTACTATGTTCATCTCACAATGTTAGCTAAACAAATCATTTTGTTTTGATCCATCATTGTACAACAGATAGTTGATGCAAAGAAAAGTCAAAATTGTGTGCCAAAAAAAGTTTTTTGAAGTTTTTGAAGAAACTGTTTGGAAATGCTCAAGCAAAAAGGCAAGAAGCATACCTTATATTTAAACTTTATTTTTTGCAGTAAATTCTTCACATCACTATCAATGCCTGTTTCAGCAGCTTTCCTTAGCTCTCTCACAAAATCTTCTACGGTCGGCTCAACTGGCTGCAACACAAACAATAGAACTCATGAGCCAAAAAAGTTTTCACAGCGTAGTGGCTAGGACATTATCCGGTACTCGATCACATGACCCGGGTGGAAGTGGTTCAAGACATCAGAATCTTCACGTTGAGCGTGCTCTTGATCTAGTTTGAAGGGAAGATAGCCGATAAGTTTTTTCCGAGATACTGAACCCATGAATTTTCTAAAATTTCCAAAGCAAGCTGGTTTAGACGACACATGACACGGTCGATCAAGCTACGCTCATTTTTATTTTCAACTATTCCCGCACGAATTACAAATGCGTTTTATCACAAAAACGTTATCGATCACTACGAACATCCACGAAATGTTGGAACACTAGATAAGAATGATCCGAATGTTGGCACTGGAATTGTTGGATCACCAGCCTGTGGTGATGTTATGAAGCTTCAAATCAAAGTAAGTAAATAACTTCTGGAGGATATAAATCTTACAAAGATAAAATAAAGCTGCAAGGTCACTAAATGTTTTTTTTTTTTCAAAATGATATTTTTGAAAACAATCAATCTTATCGACTATTTTATAATGTTGTATTTGTTTGAAGACATTTCTTTTGCACCCCATGATAGCAGTATGCAATCGTAGGAGTTAGAAATTTATAGCATTGCTTATCACTCTCTAAAGTCAGGTCGATGGAAATGGCAAAATAATTGATGCGAAATTTAAAACATTTGGTTGTGGCTCAGCAATTGCATCAAGTAGTTTAGCATCCGAATGGATTAAAGGCAAGACAACAGAATTTGCCTCGAAAGTGAAGAATGACGAGATTGCAAAAGAGCTTTGTCTACCTCCAGTTAAACTTCATTGTTCCAGTAAGTCATGGATTTTTTGGCATTTGCTTCCTCAACGTTTCTGCATCCTGCCTTCTCACATCTGACTATTTCAAATTAAAATGTTTTTGCAGTGCTAGCTGAGGATGCAATCCAGGCAGCTTTAAAAGACTACAAGAAAAAACAGGGGAAATCGAATGGCTGATTGATAACAGTACACAGTTATCATATAAATTTTCACTATATTCGCTTTATTGCTTCTTGAATATTATTTATATAAAATACTTACGGTCTTACTCGGGATTAGTAGATATTTTCTCATAATACACATGTTTTGTTCATATTGTTTGTAAATAAAATTCGAAAGAATTTACTATGTTCTACGATAAATTCTGCAGTCGACAGTTTCCTCACTGAGGCTAACCACATTTTCATCGAACTTCTAACTCATTGCATACATAGAAACAAACCCCAACATTATATCTAGCTGTTATTTAACTAATTGGAATAAAGGGATCTATCTATCTTTGGATTCACGGCATTTTCAGCAAGTAGTAAAAGATTTGTAGCTAAATGCGTCAAGTCTTTACAGCTGTGCTTCTTTACCAACTCTGTGCTTTGGTATTTCAGTATCAACATTTTGGCAAAGTGAAGGGAGTGATTGTAACATAAAAAGGTAACCGTTTTGTAATGTCTGATACCGCTTGTATGGCTCAAAAGTTGACGGATTGTTATAGTGGCATCTTTCTCGTTATATTTCTTTCTTGGAAAATCCGGTACATACTCCTGCAATTCACTCCTTACGTGTTTTTTTTTCTAAAAGTAAAGCTCCAGTATATTTCAGTAATCAATATAGATTTTGTCGTATTGGCTATTTATAAATCCGTCTCTCTGACTGCTAACTCAAATAAAAAAAAAAAAAATTATTCCCATAATAAAATGTCGAAACCTGAATAGATGCATCCAAGTCAAGTTTCCCGCTCTGGACCAAACGTGCGGCAAGGGCTGCTGTTACAGGTTTACTTATACTGGCAATTCTCATCACCGTGTCACTTTTGCACGGTACCAGGTGTTCCACATCTGCGTAACCGAATCCCGTTCCCCAAACACATCGACCGTTATGTGATACACCTACAGACAACCCTGGGACTCCATTTCTTACCTGTACCATAATCAATTCTAAGCATCAGATGCAACCAGTTGGTTTCATTTAAGGTAGTTCAGTGATGGAAAGCACTGATTAGGAATATTACTTTTTATTAGAACCTACTTTCTTTTCTTTTATGAAAATAGCCTTAAATGATGACTTTAGGAAGGGATAATGAATAGGATCTATTGCCTTTAGTACTTTTTTATTAATAGACTGACCGATATGCTATTTACGCGGAACTGAAAAAGTGAATATGTTAACTCTTAGCTTTTGTAAATATTCACATTATTTTTTTTAACTTTGATTCACTGATAATCCATAAGAAGAAGAAGAAGAAGAAGAGAAACAAAGTTACAAAATATCTCCGATGTTATTCATTCCGATGTTCGGAAGCAGATTCTGCGGTTTCAGAATTACGGAATCTGGCAACTATAAAATCTACAAAATAAACTGTAAATGATATATTTCTCTTATCGGAAAACTTGTAATTACAAAGATATTGTTTCTATTCAGGAAGTATAGAAGTTGCAACACCATGAAACATAGCAGTTCCCAAAAAATTAATAAACAATTTGTGAATGTAGCAGAAATTTTTACAAAAAATCTGCTTCGATCTCTGTTTAAGTCTAACTATCTTACTGTTAATTATTTGCACTAGTGTCAAGAAGGAATACCATAAACTGCTTCACGATACTAGTAGCTTTCTTCTTTTGTTCAAAATACTCTGCAGTACCACTGCACTGACGATTCGTACTGAGCCCTAGTGCAACAGCACCAGTGATCGATAATGGAAGAGCCAAGGAACGATACCAGCGCATTCTCCACTTATTGCTGAAAAGCCTGAGAATCCAACGTTTCAGTTCACTGTCGAAGATCGAAGTAGTAACAGGTAAAATGGAAAAAAAACAAATTATGCGGAAAAATGCGGCTACAGCAACCTGCAAGCGGTGGTTGAATTCCACCGAATTGTGTCTTCTCTAGTATCGAGATGTAATAGATTTAATTAATTAAGATGAATTCACTTCCACTCCTACTTTATTGATATTTCCCTAACTTTCGAAACTTCTAATAAATCAACTTTTAAAATCATATGAATGAGTGTATACATATGTGAGAATATGTATGAGAATGTATATTGTTAGAAGGTGTGGTACACAAGGAAAACCATTTCTCAAAAAGTAAGGTTACTGTTATAGGAAATGGGATATCTGGGAATCGTTGGAATTTTCCGTTTATCATATCAGTTTTTTTTGCAAAACAATTTAATTTTTATATTTCGCTTTTTTATAAATAGAAATTATCCAAGTACTAAACATGGATTTTTCAGGAAAATACATTCATGTCCCAATGATAACATATCAGGAAGGTGTTACACGAAATACATGTGTAACTGAAATGAACTCATATCATATCACACCTTCTTGGTATATTTTTGGTAGTAAATTACAAAGTTTCATTGTTTAGTAAGATTTTAACTAAAGAAATATATTGGATGAGGGATGCTTTAGTTTGAGTTCAATAGTATTATATTAATATGATTGTAACAGACTTTCTAAGAACAAGATAGAAAAGCAATCATTGGAAGTAGATAGTAGTAATTTTATATTTCAGTATATTATAAATGCAGAGTTTGATTATTAAGATGTATTTTGTATCCAATAGCTAAAATTTGATGAATATAGAAATTGTAATAAAATATGCTTTCATTTTGTTGTCAAATAAAAAAAACCGTTTTTTTTTCTTTTCATTAAATCTGAGCAATGTTCTCATTACGTGAGTCCGTGCGCAAAATGTTACAAAGTAGATAGCCTAACGATTGTATACTGCTGATGATTAGATCGTAGAATTTTAACTGGTGAACATAAAAAATATTTGGAAAGAAAAAAAATTGAACTCATAATCTAAGCACTGTTATTACTTTCAGCATCCTATTTGAAAATAGTTTGCTCTTGCTGAGAAAAGCAGTTAAATTCTGAGATATGCCCACTGCATGACAAAATGAGTGTATTATTTAGAATAGTTTGATGACTAATATCAAAGAATCGATTCATCGGCCACTGGATTGCTTTTTACATTCAATTGGATAATCTGGAAAAATTTGCAGTTAGTGGTATTGTCGACAATGGTAGCACGTGATACAGTTTGGGAAGCATTAATTAGAAAAAATAGATTTAAGATCGAAATCTGCCATAGGTGATTTATATATCAGGTTGACCCAAAATACTGGTGAAACAGCTAATAGACCTAAAGGATGTCTTTATTCAGTTTCGTGCAACAAGCGTTATTGTCATTGTTCCAAATGTTACATGCAATCCTTCGTTGTTCAGAAAGTTCTATCATTTTATCACCATTATTTTTCATTTGATAAGATGCATAAAATATTGCAAAATTTATGCTTTTTATGCGTGGCACTGCAGTGCTAGCTATCAAAATTATCAAAACAGTTTAAATATCAAAAAGTTTTCGAATGCTTGGATCAGCTGCGTATGAGTGTCACACAAGTAATGTACTGCTGAAATAATGTATTGTCTTTCAAATATGTTTTGAATTATTTGGAACTTTTAATACTGCGACTGTGATTACTGCGATTGTAAAGGTTATTTTGTATTCTTGAAATGAAACACAAGAATAGATCTTGAACAATGAATTAGAACGGGTGTGTGAATGAATCAACCGATTAAAATTTAAATGTGCTTATGTCTACAAGTTAATCGATTTGAAATTTAAATGATGAAAAATGTATTTCGAAGTTAGCATCTTGTTGCATATTCCGAAAAATATAGTTGCAATTTTTTTGCACTACTTAACTTTTATTTTAAATTGACAATTATATGGGAACACTTTGTCGAGTTTTGCTTGAAACATTATTTCATCAATCACTTCTATCGATGTTCCCTTGATTTTTTTTCTTTTTAATTTTGTGTAGTGTTCCCGATTACCGTACTTTAAATATCAATTAGGTTCACATTTCAGTATTCTGATGTTTTCCTAATCCTGATCGATAACATAACAGTGCTTCCTTTTTTCCTATGTTGTAGTAGCAATCCTTCCAGAATTTTCAAGTTATATCAATTGACCATAACTTGCTGCACCTTTTATTTAGCCACAATTTATTTCCCGTTTTGTTTACCGGAAATTCTGTTTCTTTTTTTCTACATTTCTCTGTACAAGAAGTATTGAATTCATAATGCGAAAATTATAAATGGAATTAGCTGTGATGATAATAATGCATTGTTCCTGCAAGTTAATGGAATTAGCTGTGATGGTTAGGCTTAGTTAGAGTTCACATGAATTTAATATAGAGGAATATGTTTAGTAACTGTGGTTTTTAATTTATTTATGGCTAAGTTTGAGATGCGTTGGGAATCGAACGTTTATGTCTCAGCTTTTTTCTTGTTTCAACAAATAACAATGAGTTGTTTCAAACAAAAAGTTTTCTAGGTATAGCGAACGATTCCGAAATAACATCGGATATTTCCAGAGCAACACACGGGATGAATACCAGACATAAATCATATGCAAGAAATCGCAGGCGTATTTCCAACCTTTATTAAATTTACTTTTGCACTATAAAGAAATTACAGTGAGTATAGAATGTGAAGATGGCAAATGGTTTGATGCGTGAATTTTTTCGATGACAATGAGGTGAAACATTCTAATAACGATGCTAGCATATAAAAGTGAATAATTAGCTAGAGCGACAGAAAAGAAATAGCTGTTTTAGTAGCAAAATTAGTGATAAAATTGATAGCAGGATTTCCATTACTTCACATTACCACAAACCATTGCCTCGTTTTTTTGTTTTTTTTCGATTAATGATCTCAGATTAGCCTTCTTTCATGTTTCTGATTATTTGTGTTATCAGCCTGCTCCATGAAATTATTCTGACCAGTGTCATCTATAGCACAGCATCGTACTAAATATGGCGAAGCATGGTAAACAGTTGGATTCTCAAATAATTCTTAACACGAATGTGAAGAGAAATCTGAATTATACGAAATGTTCTTAGAAATCTTTACACAACACTGCTATCAAGCAAAAGCAAAATTAGCAAGAGCCGTATCAAAAAATCTGTATCAAAAAAGAATTTCATCCGTTCCGAACAATTTTGAGATCGTCGTCAAAGCTCAGGCACTACTGAAACGAGCTGATAGCTTAGCTTATGCTTACATAAATCGGCTGAATTAAGCAGGTCACGCACATCCCCAATGATCCTCGTACGAAAACCCCATCGCAATTTCGCTTGGCTGTCAGGAAACTGAGAAGTTCCAGATGTGAAAAAGCCCAAAGCAAGAATCAACTACATCGCTAACTTTAATGAAAATCGACAACTCATTCAACTATGGTGTGCAATCAAATTCAATATCTTTTGTGGGGCATTTTAGTCGGTTGCCGCACAGACCACACACGATGCTTCAGGTTGTTTTCCGTTGTATTTTCTATCATTTAAAATCACAATGGCGTCATTTGTTGGAATTGATGCTTTTTTTTCAAACTTGATGCTCCTGAATCCTTTAAATTGGGACTGAATTGGAATTGTTGCATTAAGATATCAATTAAATTTTTAAAAAGCTCGAAACATGACCTATTCCAGTCTTGCAATTACTGATAACGATACCAGAAGAGAGTATGAAAACTTGTTTTGTGATTAAAGAGAGAAATAATATCGCCATTAGTCCTCTTTCAAATATAGAACGAAAATCTCTCAGATAAGAATTTTCCCTCCTGTAGAAATTTATGAAGGAATAATCTCTTGAATCTGAATTTCAAGGAGGTTCATAAATTCTCTTTGTAGATCCAAAAATGTCTAAGCTTTAACTTCAGTTGGCTTTAATACAAGAATTGGAAAAAGAAGATATCATATGATAAACGATCATGCAAAGAAACAATCGTATAAAACGGAGAAATAAGATGAGAGAAGATTGTTACGGATTTTATAAGTAAAAGTGTCACGTAATCTTTAACATGCAATGTTTTGCAAAAGTTCCCAGCCTTACAAAAATTCAGTAAACTTGCAGAAATTATTCTAATCTATTTTAGTCTTTATTTTAATGTTTTTTCTAAACAGTTTTCAAATTCAGGAATTATACAAAACGTTCAATAGAACACCCAACAGATTTCACTGGTCAGACACGGGATTTTTCGGAATCAAGCCAAATGATGCTGATTATCATTTTTAACGTTTCGGCCTTGTTTTTGTAAATATACCTGATGTACTACGTGTTTCTACACATTTTATAGATTAGTCGTCCTCTTTATCTAAAACAATTCCATTTTTGCTAAACAATTTAATAAACCATATGTTTTTTTTTTGTTTGAATGAAAAAATATTACAACGCAGCTATCTTATTTTGTTATCATACCTGCGTTTCAGGAATAATTCATTGTTGAGTAAGTTGATGAAGCACAGTAATTTGTTCAATTTTAATTTAAAAATGAATGATACAATGAAGTACAAGAATTTTGTACAAATCGAACCGTATAATTATTGGTATGATTTCGCTAAAAGAAAAAAGCATTTGAAAGAAATTGTAAGGGAAAATATTTAAAATACATTTCCTCTCTTTAATTTTCTTTCCAAAGTATCATTTAGAGGGAAAAAAAGAAAAACCAAACTAAATGTAAACCAGATGTTCCAAATTTATTTAAATAAAAGCATTCTTATGATATTTCAATTTCGCATAAGTAGAGTTTTCCCTTCTTTTTTCACTTTTTTTTAAATGCATAATTACTTCTGCTTTGACTACTGCTTTTATTGCTGTTATCATTTTCTTCTTTTTGAACTTAGAAGAAAGGAAAAATGAGAATTAATTGAGGGAAAAAATTTTTCTTTTAAATGACAAAATACCATTCAATTTGATTAAAAAATACATTCAAAAATTGGCTACTTTTATGCTAATAAATCCAACCACTTATGAAATATTTTCGAGCACCCAGCACATCCGCATTCCGATAGTTCCATCCATATTAATTCATTTGCTTATACCATCAAAGGATCAACGAATCATTTCTGTTATTATATTCACTTTTTTAATATACTCTAGAATTTGTAATTATTTAGTGTAACTGACAACTGGTGAGCTATCAGAGGTCCATATGGAGAAAACAAATTTACTCGACTTTACAAAACAATTATCGGTTTTCGTTTACTGTAATCAAAGCAGAGATATTAGGAGATAAAAGTAATCTAAGAAACGTATAAAAGGTTGAAATTCAACTAACGGCTGAAAATCAAATTGCACTATTGTATGATTGCTGGTTACTACCTGATTGCTCAACTTCCAAAAAATGTACCCAACTACATTTCACTATTCTGTGCAACAACATTGCTGTGATTCGCAGAAATGAATGATTGCTACAACCTAGTAATTTCGGAATTTAGAAAGACTCTCAGATGATTCGACACTGGAACCGAACATCAATACATTTCAAAACTTATTTCACAGTGATCTTACACTTGTGCTTATTGTTTTGCTGTTTCTATTTCGTCCTACTATTAATTACATTAATAGTAGTGAAGATTAATACATTCAATGAAAATATAATAAATAACCCTTCAACAAACAAAAAGGTATTACTTACTTTACTGCGTCACTTCGATTTCTTTTATTAATTTTCTGAAATTAAATTTGCACTTTTCATTGAGTAGCAAACATTTTTTTCCATGAAATAACATCAATTTATAAAGAGTTTTTCCTTGCAGACATTATGTAGGAGTTGCAATGATAATGAAAATGATATTTTGGTTAATCCATATCAATACGACTGGACGATCCTAGAGAAAACATTTTGTACCGCACTGTATCCAAACCTAACAGTTATAATCGTTGTTCATTCTGCCACCGATCACTTTAAACAGCGTGTACTCTTACGGAAAATGTATGGCCAACATTTTTACAAGCAAGTTGGATTTTTCATCTATCAACAAAAAAAATTTCGTAATTTCAATTCCAATCATATTTTGCTTTGATCTAGAAAACTTTCATTTGTAATGGTGTTACTTCAGTTAATACAAAAAATGCTTTTCCCAACAAATGAAGTGCAATAACAGGAACAATTCTTTTTTTGTCCAATCCATAACTTTTAATCCATATTCGGAAAAAATGAGTTTTTAAAATTATCTGTTGAAACTAAAATTGATGCGATTTATATATGCGTGTGTAAAGTTATTATTTATTATTGTATTGTTATTATTATAATAATCATTATATTAAAAGTTATTATCATATTGAAAAAAATAGATTATTTGCAGTATGGCATTACGATACTATTTGCAGTAGGTATGCCAGAGAATAGTAAAATACAAAAAGAGCTACTTGATGAATCAAGGAGAGAGCGCGATCTTATACAACAAAACTTCCGTGATAGTTATAGAAATTTGACATGGAAGGTTTATTTTAAATATACTTCTCTTTCTGTAGTAAACAAACAAAATGCATTGTCATTAAGAATACGCTAAGTGTATTGCGAGGAACAGTCTTTGTTTACTGCACTGTAATTAGATATTCAAAAAAAAAAAATTTTCCGATACCTAATTGCTGCAATATCCATTTCATATTTTTTTTTTTTTAAATCATTGATTGATTTATCGGGAAACGCATGTAAGGCATAGATGATATAGACTCTGAGAAAATTTGCAAGGTATGGGCGATTTTCAGGCATTGATGTGGCTTCGCTTCATCGATGAATACTGTCCAAATGTACAGTATATCATGAAACTTGATGATGACGTTGTAGGCAATATATTTCAAATGCATCATTTTCTGAATGAGCGTATTAAGGCAGTAAGCTTATTGGAATCACAGAAGCAAATTTTCTGTCGCATCATTTATCATCGACGAGTATCACGAGAGAGAAAAAATAAATGGTATGTCAGTATTTAGATAAGTATATCATTTCCATCTTTCTTTTCTTGCATGAAACTGTTTCATATAAATTTAAAAATACGTTTCCGGAAATCTAATAAAATCGATTATTATTTTGTTGAAGGTATGTAACAAAGGATGAATTATCATCTGAATATTATTCAAAATATTGCGTGGGTATGGCAGTTACATTCACTGGTGATTTACCAAGATTGTTGTTACGAGCGGCCGTAAAGGAAAAATATTTTTGGGTTCGTTTCTTCCCATCAAAAGTGGTAGCATAGTGTTGAACTTAGAGATTGGAAGACATATATTAAATTTTCCGGCTATCGTAAAACTTTATTGAAATATATTAAAGCTAAAAGTGCAATTACTTGTCCCCAGACGACAATTAGCAAAACTTACGCAAAGGAAATAGAATAGAGATTTTACTAATTTACTATTGATTGCAAGCAAAAAAAGATTAGACGATTTATGAATTTTGATCGAATAAGAAGTTGCATTGGTTAGATAAAAAGATCATTTATTTGTAGATCGATGATTACTTTATAACTGGGATTTTGTCCAAGAAAGTTGAGGCTCACTTAGTGGATTTAAAACGAAAAGTAGTGGTGTATACATGGGAAGGAAGTGAAGAAGCCTTTATTAATGGTGATATATTCTTCCGTTTGTTCTCAAATATATCTCATGGCTTGCAGTTATGGCGAAAAATTGAATACAATTATTCTAAACGATTTTCGAATAGCTCTAAATAATTAGTGATTTTTCTTCAGGGCTCAGTCTAGAAAATTTAATGCATATCTTTTCAAAATCCTGCATATATATTTCTCGTGTATATATTTTCATGTATGTATCTCTTTCCTCGAAAATTGATGTGAGAATTGAATTAAATTTCTTTGGCAAATGTCAAATAAAATTGCTTAAACTCGACGATATTACTTGAAATACTTGTTTCATAGGAGGATGAATAAGCTTTGTGCTAAATAATTCTTGGATAATATACTGAAAAATAGTGGCTATTGCGGGAGCAGTCAGTTATAAGTTCCGAAATCCAATATCATAACAATTTTTTATTAGGTTAAGAGGGAATGGAAAAGAAATTTTACGAATAGTTTGCTGAAATGCATAGTTAAAGACATTAATTTTGAAATATTGTTATCCACATTAGCACTGCACATTTCCCCAAGTAAATTTACCAGTGAACGAACAACATCAGGATTAGTTTTATCCACACTGACAGAAAATTATTTTAAAATAGAAGATGTGAAATTTGTTTAACTAATCGAAACTAGAAGCTTTTATTGCTGCTGCAATTTTCTTCCATAAACTGGTCAAGTAATTTGAGCATAATAAATATATTAGCACAGCAATGACATTTAGTTATATACATTCCAGAAAAAACATATTCATTTGTTTTTGATCTCTTTCTCGACAAGGTTGCAGCCTTATACTATGTGGAAAATGTTTTTCTGTCCTGATGTTTTTCTCAATGACACCCGGAGATACTAATTCTGGAAATGTACTGCCGTTATTCCAAATTTTTTTCAACTCGTGAGCCAGTAATATTTATATTCTATCATCATTCATCATTCAAATTTCGTTCCTTTCATTTCAACCGGATGTTAGTTGCCTTTTTCTTTTGATAATGTAATAATTAACTAGATTTTCCGTTCCTTGATAATATTCATTAATTCGGATGAAATTTCTCTCGCTTTAGTATCGAAAATCTGTGCTGTTTAAGCAACATATCTTTCTCTTTGTCAGACTTTGAAGTTGGAAGAGATAGAGCACCAATAAGCTTATCAATACTGATCGGCTATTTAATGCAAGAAGAAACCTCGTATAGTAGTAATGTGTTTTTCTTGATTCAAATTTTATTTGTTGAATCATTTTAATTTTCCATCTTTCAGTTGGATTGAATACGTTTAAAGAACCGTCAAACAAAGTCTTCGGTTTCAACTATTTTAAATTTCTATAACATCTTTGCTCTGATAAAATTATTCCCAGATATGCAAACTCAACGTAAAGAGACAATTATTTGATATGAAAAACAAACATTATGCGGCATACAAATAACGATTTATATGCTTCTACAAGAACTTGCATAGGAAAAGAGTCATTTATTCACTTACAAGCAACAGAACAAAGATATCGGAGTAATGAAAATATCTGAAAAATGTAGTTTTCTATTTCAAGTTGAAAAAAAAACTTTTCTCAAAGAAATGTAAAGCTTAAAGAACTGTAAAAATACTACAAGAATTCTCACTGATAATTAATGACTGATTTATGGTATGTTGCATAATGTTATTATTAAGTTGTTGAAGTGTTTCGCACATATTTATTGCAAAACTCAATTATTTCTTATCCTCCATTTCAATTTTAATTTCATCCAGATGACATCTTCGATTAAGCATTTAACAAATTGAAAAATTGACCTGCTAGCATAATGATCATTATTCGAAATTCTAGTTGTGGAATTACAACTTTGTTTAAAAGTAAGACTGCTGGATACATAGGCAATTTTGGATAGCTTCATGCCGGAAATATTGCTACAAGAGAAATTGTTGCTCTGTGAATAATGATTCCAACTAACGTTTATTAAGGGAAAAAAATTCACATAAATCTTCACTCACATGACTAAGGCTTTTCTAATTAGACAACATTATCTCTTACAACTAGCAACATGACGTGAATTTGCTAAGTTTACAAAACTCTGCGGTTCAAAAGCTATCATTCTTGGATATGCCAATGCGAAACACTATAATGAAATTGCTTTATGCGCTACGAGCAGCTACTTGCAGTTGCAAGTGGTATTGCATTGTTGTAAAGCAATATTTGAATAGTGAAATGGCACAGCCTGAGTAAGAGGTGGAGAAGGATTGTGTCCCGGGATGATGAACAATCTATCCTGTTAGTGCCACAATTATTGCACTCTTTGTCTTGCTTGCTAAGAGAATGTATCGCGCTATATATTTATTCATACTGTCACAACTACTTCTAGATGTTGTATGTACTTCCGAAGAACCTGAGGTATTGTTCCTTCAAGATGATTTACTTCCTCTTCTTCATATTCCTTCTAATTATAGCACAGTTTCTGTTTCATCAAATTCTTCCAGAAAACTTTCAAATTCTTTTAAATTACTAAAAAAAAATTTTTTTTCTCAAATCTAAGTTTAGATAGACTTCTACAGTGTCAAGAATTTAATCAGTTAAAGAAAAAAAAATTAATACAACACTTTTTTTGACATTTTTAGATAACCTTTGAACAACTGTATAAATACGGTAAGAATGAGTATACAAATGGTAACTGGAACGATTGTATTGCATTTTTTCTTCGGTCAATTGAGGATTTTGATTATTTTGTTGACGAAAATGTGTGGTGTCGTGAGAAATGCGCACGAGAGCATAAAATAAATAGGCAAACCGGTTCGTTTATTTTACTTAATGTTTCTGTCCAATTTACTTTCAATAAGAATGGTTCAAAAAAAAAAAAATGTTAGTCAAAAAACGCCGAGGGTCAAGAATGATAATTTATATCTATAAACGACTAAGCTTCTACAAATGATTAAGCCGACTAATTGGCATCTATCCGCGCAGGTTCTGATCATTTTCTTATTCTTACTGTTAATATGCAGATTAATTCTTGCATATTTTGTCGATATGTATAAAATTTTATTTGTCTTTAAAATTTATAGAATTGAAAGATGCTGAAGAAGATATTATGGAGATAACAATGATGTACACAAATGCGCAACATGCACTTTGCTTATTCCGATGTAAAAATGATCGGTTAACATCCATGAGACCTCCATTAAATGATCCTGATGTTTTCGAGGAATTCTATGCTCGAAAGCCATATCAGTATCTACAGATCTGCTATTGGAAGGTTCTATTTCACAACTGCTGATAGACAGTTTGCAGAATTTTTTTAACTAAATATGTCAAAAATGCTTAAATCAGAATTTTTTAAAATATTCTGATTCATATATGTCATTGCAATGTAATTTTTCATTCAAACGTAAGTCACTCTTTCAAGCAAAAAGATTTGGCATTAGCCGTAAGAAGCGCCTATACATATTTGGTAGCAAACCCAAAAGATCAGGAAACGCTGGATAATTTAGCATTTTACATGGAACAAGATGGATATAATGAAGATATGCTTGTCGATGCTCGACAAATGAATTATGAGGTAAATAGATGAGATTTTCCAATCACACTTTTCAATAATTGGCAAATGAAATAACTGAAGTTGAGAGTTAAAAATAGTCGAAAAGAAACCAAGTAGAGAAAAACGCAAAATTGAGGAAAAATCCCAAACTTGATGAGTTCATGAAGTAATTATTGGGAAAAAATTTTTTGAGGTAGGTTTCCTGCGCTTTAGTTATAAATCACATTGGTTCTTCAAACTGCATCATACTTATAACCTTATGCGTTTATATGAATGCATGCATGTTTATTATTCAAGTTGTCTTACTAAGCTAAATCTAGGCACACTACATGCGCGGTGTCAAAGCATACAACGAAGAAGATTGGCAATTGTGTGCTAATGAATTTGAAATTTCGGTGAAACAGTTTTTTGACGAGGAGCAGAAATGTCGGCATATTTGCGAAGATAAATTAAATTGGGAAGCGTTTGATAGCGCCAATCCGGAAATCACTATTATTGTCACAAGTCTGTATTAACGGTATCATTTGCACGCTAAGTTTCCCGAATATCTTACAGAAATTTCATATATTTATGGAATCTGTTCTAGGTATGTATTTGTCCGTACTGCGATGTAAACATGATTGTGTGAAGAAGCTATCACGGGTAAATGGTCATGATATCGGGTTTATTCTTCCAACATACTTCGAATATCTCCACGTTTGCTACTACAAGTGTTAGTTTATCTATAAAGCAAAGCAAGACGGAGAATAAATGATGTCAGCATGACCATTTATCCAACACCACTGCTCATGAATCAACGTGAAAAGGGAACACTAACTATTACCATTCCGTTTAATCTATCGGCTGATTGGACTATCTGTTATTTGAAACCTAGATTCTAGTAGGGCGAGTATCTTCTCATCAGGTACCGACTGCAATAATAATTTAATAGAACTTTTATACAGAAAAAACAATGCAAATTGTTGTCAAGTGAAACAACGAATCAAAAGATCAGTATTTTTTTTCAGAGTTAAGGGAATGTCAAATCATAAATCACTGCATCTTATCCGTATTTTTTAGAGCAAAAGATGCGACCACCCAACAATTTCTGAAAATTTCTAGTGAATCGTGGAAGAGATGCATGCGAAGCCGTTGCAAACAGCATACTACTGGATCCAAACAACCCAATCATGCGACGCAATAGGCTGTTCTATTCAAAAACATATAGGAGTGATGATTTTTTCAAACCTTCTGATGTACGTTTTTAAAGAATCGTATAGAGTGTCTTTTGTTAGTGATCGATTAAAAAGTTCATTGATTTCTTGCGATTAGTTATGATTGCAGGAAATTATCAAATTCCATAAACGACATGCAATTGAACGATTGTTCTTGGAGTTTATCGATGAACGTTTCAAGTTCGAAAACAATGAGGTAAGAATAATTTCCGTTTGCAATCCCTGGAATTTGGATATTTTGCATTTTCACTGAGGTTACTGAATGCACCAAAGAGTGGGAACGACCTTATAGAAAGAGCTTTTATATCACTGTTAATATCGGTGCAACGCAAGATCAGCATAACGATTTGCAGTTACCCGCGGAAAGGTTAGATGATCGTCTTCCGCTGCATACAACCATACCGATTAATGATGATTTCGACTATTCTGTCATCGAAAACGACTTGTTTACACAGGGAGAGTGCTCAACACTAGCAGTAGCAGCTATATTCGAAACAAAAACAGCACAACAGAAGCAGTTATTAGTCAATCTGACTGATCGCATGGCATCGAGGTACAGAACCCAGGCTCTGTTCCATTCTCTCACTTGCATCCCAGAAACCACTAGGCCAAAATGTTCTCATCATGCACTTATTGTATCCATAGATCGTTCAAGTTGTGGTGAATTCATAACTGATCCACAACCAAACTCCTGTGTAATCATTTTTTGCGTCGGCTAAGAGATGAAATTGACAACTTCTCTATTTATCTGCATGAAACCAAATATTTTTTAAAATATCTGTAAGAATGATGATACTTTCATAATCTAACTACATAAATTTAGTCCTCAGAACTGCAAACAGGATAAATAAGCAGTGAATTGATTCACACAACTCCAATTTCTCCGTAGAACGTCGTATGTCCTACAAAACACAAATAAGCTGTCTAAAAATGGAGATCACCTCAGCACTTCAAACTACCCTGCTTTATCAGACGGTAATCAAAATCGCTGATGGACACACGGATAAAGAATCATAAGACGCTTTTTGACATGAACATTTCCACACGGAAACTCCACAGATCTAAGATTCTTAATATCCTGTACTACTAACAATTGAACTGATACCACTATTAGTAAATGATAAAATTAATTCAAATTTAATTGACATTTAATTCAAGGATTATTTTCTGTGGCATCGAACACCAAGCCATAAAATAGAATTTTCATTTACTCAATCGATTTAGTCCTACGTATTAATGGTGAAAATTAACAATGAAGGCGAAAGTAGGGAAAAAGTGTCCATACAACAGCATAACTCATAGAACTACGTCCTTCTGAAGTGTCACGCGTGCTCAGCATAGTTTAGAAGAAAATGCAGCAGACAATGAAAATCATATTCAAAAATTTCCAAAAAATCAGGAAAAAAAAGTTGATGAGCATTAATCTGGAAAGGTTTCGTAAAGCACATTTTTCAAAGACGAATCTCTTAAAGACAAAATGGTCTCCGGCGATAATAGTCAGTATATGGCCTTCTATGACCGAGTTAATATGTTACAAAAACATTTTTCCTCCGAAGCACTATTCATGAATCAGTGTGGCGTCGGCACATGACCGTCAACATAGAAATTCCTAGTTATTGGCGGTAAAGTCACTACAATATTATCTAATTCTTTGGTTAGAATGATCTGACATGAAAGGCGAGAATTTGGCTTCAAGGCGGGGGCCATATCCAGCATATCATCCTCGGCTTCCTCTGCCTTAGGTAGCTTCTGATAAAACTTTTCATTGACGTATACATGACAAGTAGAACAAGCACATGAAGCTTCACATGCTCCTTCAATATCGATTTTATACCTTAAAATATGTACAGATATAAACTAATAGAAAAAAAAACTTCTTCTATATCTTTTTTTTAAAAGTTGATTTTGCGCCTTTTAACAAAGATTTTTCGATGAGGAATGATCGAAAGACCTGTAAGAAAAAAACTGTTCTATGTTCTGTCACCTTTTTTAAGTTTAAAACAGCAGTAGGATAATAATATTGAAGCTTCTAAATAAACGGGAATCACATAAACAGAGTCCTTGAAGGAAAAATACTTGTAATTAAGAAAGGAAATTTGTTTAGCTTGCAATTGTTTCTGCTAGATTTAAGAAAAAGCTATAATTAATATTATCAAGTGAATACCGGTGTGCTAGGTGCATAACATTATCACCAACTTTGCCTCTAACTTTTTTGACCGTTCCATCGGGTAAAACAAAATTAACATAAACAGTATCGCATTCCGATGTTGGATCCTGATATTCGTATTCTCCAGCTTTAAGAAATGCACCCATGTGAAAAGGTACCTGCACCATTTTTGTTAAAGATGATATTCGTAACAATGCCGACAGCATAATTCCTGAAAACTAAAGAGGTAAAAGAAAACACACTTTCATAGGCTAAATAAACATTCTCTGTAATGGTTATTTCATATCTTTGAATAATATTATAAATTTCAAGCATTTTTAGAACTCTAACCTAATACGTATAATTATAAATCACTCTCAATTATTTCTCTCGACTATGTTCAAATTTGATTGTACACCAAAGATAATTATTTTTAACTTATCTCTGGATTGCTAGCTCATTTGTTTCTCAAGATTTATTATAAATTAACAAATTGTGGAGTGCTGAGAAAATCGAGTTTTTCCTCTTCAATATTTAACCGTTACCTATTATTTTCGTCAAATCAGGTTTATATCATTTGAAAACAACCGCTATCGTCCAAAGACATATTTCAAAAACTAAAATAAAAAAACAGAACTTGGACAAATTTTACATTTGAAAATGATATCACATACCTCATATAAAATATCGAATAGAAGAATCATTAATAATCGTGCTTGTCTTGTATGGTTCCAGTTCGAATACATCACATATAAAAACTGAATACCTCAGAGAAACTTCATATCAAGAAAACAATAGATACTCAACCTCTTTGTGGTTCCAATTGCTTCGATCAATCTATGTAAGTAGTTTGGAAATGTCATGGCAACTTCCAGTTTCAAGGAATTAAGAAACTCCTGGAAAATTATCCCGAATCCCGGTAAATCACTTCTTACATTTAATTAAAAATATAGAACCCGCCAATATACATCCACCACCACTTGCCTGAAGTTAATAAAATCATCGGCTTTTGGAATCGTTGAAGAAATCGTAGCTCACACTGCAACCTATCTGTCTCAACCCAATTCTAATTCTCGTGCACCTATGTTAGCGGTGATAACTGATTCGTTATTGTACTGCAAAAATATTGCTTTCAAAGATGATTTCCGTCAATTCATACTTTTCATACTATCCGAACTAAGAAACCAACTATTAGTTTTCCGTGTAACCTCTTTCAAATCTGATGAATGACCATTTTTTTTGATAATAAGCACGTAAATATCTCCTGTATTTCGAGAATAGAATATAATGTTTAACCTTTGTTGTATGATATTCCCTCTACGAAAATATAGAACTTAGCATTACTATTATCGTTCAGGAAACGCTACGTGATAGCTATAATCGATAATAAAAAATTGCGCATCAATTTTTATAACTTTCATTAAAAGTTTTCGATGTGACTTGAATTTGCAGATCTGAATTTTGAAGCATCAGTTTATTATCATGATCACACGATCGGAAAGACACTGATATTGCAGAGATTGAATAGCAGATCAGGTTTAACAACATTCCTTCGGGCCTGTCGAATTTTGTTGTAAGCAAAACTATTGGTAAGTTCTGGGCTTTTGTTTTTATTCTCTGCTTTTAAATATCAAAGTTTTGCGTGTCCTTATCTTTTTTCTTGTTTCCCTTTCAAAATTTGATTTTAGAAAATTAAAAACATGCTAGATTAACCTATTCTTCTCCTCCTTATAAAAAAAGAAATGCAATGAAAAATAAGAATTTGAAAATCGAAAAAAAAAAAGAATTCCAGAATCGGAAAAAAAAATAATTTGAAAGTCAAGGTAGGAATAAAGGCGAAATAAAAAGGACGAATGACCGCTTTTTTAGTTTTAAATATACTGTGAGATTACATGGAATAAGATTTACCGTTTACTTGTTTCTTTCCTTAATTCTAATTACAATTATGTGACTTTTTGCATCTAAATGAAATTTTAGAATTACAAGATAAATTCCTAATCTGTGTTCGTTATCCTGAAATCTGAAATTGTTCACGGACTGTTCCGACTCCCAACAGTATCTACCAGTAGTAGCTATTCGTCCTCCAACCTATCAAGGTGTTGATTTTTGGTCTTCATGTAAATGGTTTTTGGTTTTTCCGGATGATTCTATTTAGGTGATGGTAGGTCTGAAGACTAATATGGTCATCACATTCTGCGTGCTATAACTGAACATCATTCCCTCTTTTGTTTAACATAAGTTACGATAAGTGATCAGTCATTTGACCAGATGAGCATATGTCTTTTGATATTTCTTGACAAATTTCATATTTCAAAAAATTTCATTTTTACTCAACTCGAAAGTATTTAAACTCATTATAGATGTGGCAGCTCTGTGCAACACTCTTTATAGCCGGGTTCCATTATTGCATTGCCTACGATACTGTGATTTTTTCAAAGCTAAAATTGAAGTAAGTTTCAATTTTTAGTGTTTATCGGTGCTTCCCGTTATGTAACATAAATTATACTTTTCCCTTCCCAAGTTTGTATATCAGTAATAATCATCGATTTAATTAATCTTCATGCTAGGACATATGACATTATCTTGCCAATTTAGTTGCTCTGAGATCTGACGCATGCATTTTAAATGAAGGTGAATAAGTAAGGTAATTTACACGTACATAATGAGACGTATTATGTGTCCCCATCACTTGATTGCTGCATCACTGCATTCCTTATGCATGGCGAATCCTGAGTTAGCATAATTTTCGCTTAATATAATAAGTGCTGAAATTTTACATGTTCATTTCAGAAAAATGGCAGTACAAGATGTGGCAATATCCACAGAAGCACTAGCTATTGGTGTTAAAAATTTCTCATTACCAAACTTCGGTATATATGCACAAGCTTATAGTGCCAAAAATCCTGATTCTCCTTTTGCGTCATTAATACGAATCTTTCCCTATCAGAAAGCACTTCCAATGGAGAATCCATTAATCGTGAGCTTTGCATTTCACATAAATTGAAAGCGATACTTGGATAACTCGTTCCTATAGACTATATAAATCAAAAAACCACTTAATAGATTGAGTGCCTCTTTTGCTTCCTTTTCACTTCTATGAATGGACGCAGTTCTAATCGTATAATTTTTGAGATTTCCACTCTTATGTTATGCAAATTGATTTGCGCATTTTCTAAAATACAGACGAATTTATTACCCAATTATGTTCTATCATTATTATCATAAAGCAATTTGGTGTAGTTGAATTTATTACTTATTCGTCTGTATTTTAGAAAATGAAAATTAAATTTAAAAAAAAACTTGGTGCAGTTGAATTTATTACTTTTTATTGACTGTTTACTTTAATTTATTACTTTTAAAATCATGCTTTTTCAGACGATTCCTAGCGGTGAAAATGCGCATAAATCAACTGCTGGCGTAGTTTACGTCCGAAAAAATTTTTATGATCTGCTGTCACCTGAGGATTTTAAAGGCTTTCAGGCAATTATCATTTCTTCTCAGGACGCTTTTGAAGAAGAACTGGTTTGTTGTTTTCATCTGCTCTAAATTATATGATGGAGTAATTGTACTATCTTACTTTTAATTACCGTAACCTTTGCAGGTTCGCCGCAAGCGTGTTTCCTCCAATGCTAATTTTGATGACGAGCCAGGAGTTGCGAAAGAAGGTCGTCGACAGCGGTTGTCTACGGAGGATCGTCATGTAATGTTTTCTTTTGTATTTTGATACATTTTTTCATTAAAATCTCAAAAATGACATATAACACAGATAGGATTTTGACATAATGTAGTGATAAAGAATTATATGTCAGATTATATGCGTTTTTTAAGTTCATCAGATGTGAGATTAATTTTTGGTATTGCTGATTCGTACGATTAGATCATTTCATTTAGCATTAGCACATTATCAGTTTTCTTTATTAGCGTGTGTGCAAGCATGATTTACCTTATATTAGAACATCCTTTTTAACTATTTATGCGATTTTAGAACGTGAGAAATTATTCCGTTTTTAAATCAGGAAAATACAGGAAGTTTAACACAGATTATGTATGCCGAAAATTAAAATGGCATGTTTAAAAGATTATCGATGTTCTTAAAGAGTTCTTTTTCGGCAAGTTCCGAAAGTTCTTTTTAGCGATATTTTGACAAGTTACCTTACGTATGGTAGATTTGCTTGATTTATATTTTTGCCGAATTACTTTTGATTATTATTCAGAAAAAATCTAGCCAAAAAATGAAGTTTGTCCAAATTTTAGTTTAATTAACACTTTCAAAGTATAGGATTGCTTCAGTGCTTTATCATCTACACTGAATTGTTTGATAAATTATGTCCTATATGTATGGTAATTTACTGAACAACACTGCCTGAATGGCATCCGCTGTTCGGCAGTACATATTTTACGCTCGTAGTAAATTGTGCCTCGTATGATTTGTTACAGTGAACTTTTGAATGGTAATTCTCACTCGCTTTACTGTTTTCTTTGTCATATCTGTTTTTTCTTTTAAAAAAGATTTTTTGTCTGTGAGCTTTAATGACTTACTACATCATGAAAATTATTCTCGTGTGTTATGTATAGTATTGTGTACTTGCTTGGTATTTTCTAAAATTATTTGGAAATACTCATCATTTTGTTCTTAGGATATACCTGTCGTGCTGCCTCCTCCTAATCAGTCACAAAAAACAACGTGTTTGCTTTACATGGAGGGGTTCGACATTATTCTTCCGGATTCTCGTTTA
Source organism: Mansonella ozzardi (assembly GCA_029876185.1). Classification (NCBI taxonomy): domain Eukaryota; kingdom Metazoa; phylum Nematoda; class Chromadorea; order Rhabditida; family Onchocercidae; genus Mansonella; species Mansonella ozzardi. The sequence continues at coordinate 1,108 of JARVGP010000012.1, read as the reverse complement.
TTAAGTGTTGGTAGTGAGAGCAAAAATAAGTATTCATCTGGACCAGACCACTTTAAGTGTAATATGAACAGCGATCAACCCAGTGCAAAGTTGGTAGTACAGTTTTATATTTTTATTTTTCAATGTATTTCTTGAAAATTGTTTGTATTCTCAGATTTTCTGCCATATCAAAGTTTGAATTTAATTGCTGGAAATAAATATAAATAAAATATCTAGTAGATCATTTTTATTTCTAACAAGTTACAAGAATGAAGATTTGAAGTTACGAATACAATTAAATTTTATTGCTGACGCTCAATGTTTTTATATTGTAGTTTCACAATTGATGTCGAAGTTGGCGAGAACATAGAAGACGCCAAAAAAGAATTCTTTTTGAAGAGTGGGACCATCATAAAGTTTCAGTAAGATGCATTTTCATTTAGCCATTTAGTTGTATGCTAGTGTTGCAGATTTTAATTCATAATTTTCAGGTTAGATTTTATACGAAGTCGGAATGGCTATTGGTATTTAAATGGCACTACGTTAAAGAATAACTTCAAAATCACTGGTACGAACAGCGAAGTTAGTTTTTCTAGTTTCATTTTTATGCAAAAAAAAAAAAAAAAAAAAAAAAAAATTTAAATGACTTGAAAATANGATCTTGTATGAAAAAAATACTGAAAAAGAACCATTTTTTGATGCACATTATGCAAACATAAACATCAGATTAGCTTAATCCATTATCAGTTCATCTCAGTTACATCAAATATTTGTCTTAAAATTTGAATAAAAGAACTAGAAATTAATTTCAGAAAGGTTGCTGTTATTAAGTCATGAATTATTTGAGCAAATTACAAATTGTTAAATATCCCTTCAAGTTACAAAAGATCATTCTAAGCCTTAACTTTCTCATCATAAATTCACAATGCATTGAAGTTAAGCAAAATGAAAATTTTAAATATGCAATTTAAACATCTAATACGTTCTCATTAATTCAGGATGACATTGATATTGATGTTGATGCAGTTCTTGATCTCAATACGGAATCTGAAAGGCGCCGTTATGTCATGGTAAATGACGAAAATCAAATTTTTCCATTTTTTCCTTTTAAACATCGTTTTCTAAGATT